>JXCR01076960.1:137209-252561 GCA_002079205.1 Phalaenopsis hybrid cultivar
TTTTTTTTTTTTTTTTTTTTTTTTTTTTTTTTTTTTTTTTTTTTTTTTTTTTTTTTTTTTTTTTTTTTTTTTTTTTGATAGCAATCACAAGGAGAGCCAGGATACACAATCTTACACAGTATTATGCACTTCAGTCTAGATTTATTATACCATTGAGCTTATAGTGAATTTTCTTCCTACTTTCCTTTTACTCTCTTCTGTATTCCTCTTTGTTTTTCTTTCTCTTTTTCTCTGTGTTCAAGAAGGGTTCTGACACAACCCATAGACGGACAAATCAAAATCCAACACTTCTTCATTTTTTTTAGAGTTTGCGTTTTAAGAGAAATGGTCCTTTAGGTGATGCCTTTTAGTCTCAACTCTTCTTTTATGCCTCGATCAAAATCCAACACCTCTCCTTTGCTTTTGTTAGAGTTTGCGCTTTAGGTGAAATGGTCCTTTAGGTGATGCCTTTTTGTCTCGACTCTCCTTTTATGCCTCTATCTTCATACTCTACAGTTTTTGCTTGTGAGTAGTTAATACAAAATCCAAAAGGTAGATAAATACCCAACCTGGGAAATGGTGATGAGCAAATGTTTTAAAAGGTGTGGCCGTTGGGTAGGGCCTTTAGCTGCTATGGGGCGAGGCATAAGCCCGAAGGCGTCAGGCGTCAGCCCCCCAGTATAAAAAAAAAGGAAATATAAATATTTAGAGAAAAATATAAACTATGTGTGCCTAATAAAAAAAATTATTTCTATGTATTAAAATAACTCATACTTGTTCAATTTAAAAATAAGTCTTCTAGGATTAAAATCTTCAAGATATTAACAAAAATCCATCACAAAAAGTAGAAACATATAAAAATAAGTAAACATGTTTGAGATAAAAAATAAATTTATGATCAATCGATCTCAATCCTCGAAGGTTATTCATTATTTAAATTCATTCTCAAAATCATCTTCTTCTTCACCAATAGAAAAATCAATTCTTCTGTCTGCCTGCCAGAGAGGAAGTCGACTGGTGGATTGTCTGCGTGCGGGGCGAAGACGAAGCAGACGAGTCTGCGTGCGGGACGAATTGCCTATTGTGGGATTATCTGTGTGCGAGAGACAAAGCAGACGACAGCGATATCTTTTGCGACTCTGCTTGCGATGGAGGAAGCAGAAGGTTGCGGAAGATCGGCTGCTTTGTCTACTTTTAAAATACTCTTTAAATTTCAAAGCTAATGAGTTTGTATCCATGAACTAGCTTGTTAATTTGGGACCAAATGCATTCACTACCTTGTAGGTAATGATTTGTTTTTCCCAACTATACTTGCCAGTCTTTATCATTGAACATTGGAGTTCATTGCTTTCCCAAAAGCGAACAAGAAGTCAACTAGCTGTTGATAAGCACGAGTGCAACCTCACTTGCACACACCTGTGATGAAGAGTTCGTTTCTTTTTCAATGCAACATAAAAATGCTTCTGGATTCAATTGCACAAATTTTTTTTTGTTCTTTGGGAAAATTTATGTACATACCACCTAATTCTTATATATTTACATATCTCACACCAAACTTTGCATTTTACATTTATACCGCCCAAACTTTTATACCACATCAAAAATGCCACAAGTTTAACTTTTGAAAAGTTAGATATCTTTTATGCATAGGTAAGGTGGCATATATGTAAAAATTGAAGTTTAGGTGTTAGATACCTACAAACTTAAAACTTGAGTGGCATCCATGTAAATCTTCCTTTTTTTTTTCTTTTGATTCATGTGTCCTTTTAGCTTAACTCAATCAATTACAAACTAAAATAGAGCTTTCTGTTTTTAGTGTTTGTATATATATATATATACATATATAGATCTATGGATATTATCAAAATCAAATATAAGTTAAATTTCATTATAAATTATAAATCACATATGTAATTACTTTCAGATCACCTTCCTACATATTAATCTCTTTTGCAGGGCCGGTACCGGCTTAATGGGAAGCCTGTGTNGCATTGAACATTGGAGTTCATTGCTTCCTCAAAAGCGAACAAGAAGTCAACTAGCTGTTGAAAAAGCACGAGTGCAACCTCACTTGCACACACCTGTGATGAAGAGTTCGTTTCTTTTTCAATGCAACATAAAAATGCTTCTAGATTGAATTGCACAAATCTTTTATTTTTTTCTTTGGGAAAATTTATGCACATACCACCTGATTCTTATATATTTACATATCTCACACCAAACTTTTCATTTTACATTTATACCGCCCAAACTTTTATACCACATAAAAAATGCCACAAGTTTAACTTTTAAAAAGTTAGATATCTTTTATGCATAGGTAAGATGGCATATATGTAAAAATTGAAGTTTAGGTGTTAGATACCTACAAACTTAAGACTTGAGTGGCATCCATGTAGATTTTCCTTTTTTTTTTTCCTTTGATCTAAGTGTCCTTTTAGCTTAACTCAATCAATTACAAACTAAAATAGAGCTTTCTGTTTTTAGTGTTTGTATATATATCTATGGATATTATCAAAATCAAATATAAGTTCAAGTTTATTATAAATTATAAATCACATATGTAATTACTTTCAGATCACCTTCCTACATATCAATCTCTTTTGCAGGGCCGGTACCGGCTTAATGGGAAGCCTGTGTATGTACTTGTGGAGTGCCGTCGATAGAGCTTTAGAATCATGTTTACTGTAAGTTTTTTTATTTATTTTTATTTTTAAAAGATACTGAACTAACATGTTACTCTTAATTATTATATCATGAGACTTGAATTTGGAATGTCATTTTGAAAATGCACATAATAATAATAATAGAACATAAAAGATGCACAATCTATGTTTCCTGTTTTAGGTTTTTCTTTCATAAATTTTGGCATAAAAGAAATAGTTTGTAAGCAAAATATACTGAATAATCTGAGGATTTAGAAGAAAGAAAAAAAAAAGGCAGACTAAAAGGAAATTATGAAGAGCAGCTGGGCAAAATGATTTGATCAACTCACATGCTTGCAAGATATTTCCATATAAATCTTGCACGAATACCAGTACNCAAGCAAAATATACTGAATAATCTGAGGATTTAGAAGAAAGAAAAAAAAAAAGGTAGATTAAAAGGAAATTATGAAGAGCAGGTGGGCAAAATGATTTGATCAACTCACATGCTTGCAAGATATTTCCATATAAATCTTGCACGAATACCAGTACATTTTCTTTGTTTACATGTATCACCATCAGTTATGAAATTGTAATGTGAGTTTGTTTCCTCCAAGAACATTTGAATAGATCTGAATTTCTAAATTGATGCTACCATGATTTTGAAAGTACCTATTCTACTGNATTATGAAATTGTAATGTGAGTTTGTATCCTCCAAGAGCATTTGAATAGATCTGAATTTCTAAATTGATTCTACCATGATTTAGAAAGTAGCTATTCTACTGACACTTCTTTTATTTATAAGTATCAACAAACCTTATTGTTATTATGTTATCTAAACCAAAATGTTAATTGTTTTCCATTTGCCGAGTTGCAGGTAAGTCCATGTAAACANGGCTAATATCAGAGTTGGTCTGGTTTGCCTCACCCTACACTTGAGTCTAACTCCCCAAAGTTTGAACATGGGTGAGTTGGATTTGGTTGCCAATAGTTAGCCTCCTTGGCTAAATGTGGATGGTGTGTCCTTTCGTGTTTCTTTTGTCTGGGATACTACTGAGGTTGTCTTGGTATCCTCAAGTGTCCCTTCCCCTTTCTTTCTTTAGCTTTCATTAATAAATTGTCCAAACATTAGAGCTTTTCACGTTTAGAAATCCAATGTTCAATGGTGAAAACATAAACTTAAAAATTTTTTAAGGACAAAAGCGATGCCTTAATTAAGAGTTTTCTTAAGTATTTCTGGTTGCTTAAGATATAATTAACTATATGAGCTTGACTCTATAAAAAACAAAAGATCCTGGAACTAATCTAAACCCTATATAATCTTTTGATTATATAAGGAAATGATCTGTCGAGTTTAAACCGCAGACTAGCATAGATATCCAATGTTTTCTTAGTTCGAATAATCAAACCCGCATAAAAGTTGTATCCTACCTTTCAAGGTGGTTTATTATTTTCGACGACGAGCTTGATTATTCGAACAATCAAATCTTCGAATCTACATGGCATTCAAAAGCCCCATGTCTGTGCGAAAAAAAAAACCCGACACCCATGAGACACATTTAGTATTTGGAATTTTCAGTTGCTTAAAGAAACTCATTTTTGGATATACACCTAGCAATAGTTTCTTCTTTGGCAACAAAACTCCTCTCTCCTAAACTATTAATCATCTTGAAAAATTTTGAAGAGTTTAAAGGGAGGATGAGGATAAAAGGATTAGGCAACTTTTAAATGGAAGTATCTTGACCATTTTAGCAGTGTTCTACATATTGACATGTGACAAAAATATAAATCGCTATCACAATTAGGCACTAAAATAATTTACAAGAACACATTAAACATTACTTATAATTATCTTCTTATCGAAATCATTTTGAAAGGATAATGCAAGCAAAAAACCACCACAAAGCAAAATGAAATTCTTTCAAAAGAATGAAGCAAAAGTGAAAATAAATTATTTACAAAAGAAGATATAATTTTTACTTTAATCAATTGTTTTTTGCATTTTTCATCCATAGAAATCCAAATATTTTATAGCAAACAACTATTAAATCTTAGTACGCAATTTTCATATTTTGTAACTGAATATTTATTCTTTCTCGTCTCATCGAAACTTCGATCCAAGTCTATAAATAGAGTCTCACGAAGGAGAAAATGCTACGTCTAGATATCAGTGTTTGAGTAATATTTTCACGAATGGAAATGACAAGTTATGTGGTTATTTATATTTAAATTGATTATAGTGAAATGTAAGCTATTCTTACTTTAAATTATATATTTATTTTAATTAATGATTAGTGTAAATTTCAAATTCAATTAAATCGATCTAATTCCAAATTCATTCATATTTTACAGTATATTTATAATTACTCCTATCAAACAAATCATTCTCTAACACGATAAATTCTCCTAACTAAATAACTCTTGAGTGAAGAACGAGTTCATGAAGGCTTAAGTGGCTTTGTTTAGAAGTTTTTCGTAGCCCAAAAAAGTTAAAAATATTCTATTCTGTCTGGACGGCCAATCACCAACGATCACATTGCCTGCCGCTAACGTGCAAGGCGACGTGACCGACCGTGGTTGGCCGTCTAGACGTGCGGTGTCCGGACATAATATTTTCTTCCAAAAAAGCCACTGGGATTAGATGAGCTAAGAAATGCTTTCTTTAGTGCTAATGATGGTAATTAAGACANCAAGAACCATCTAATAACCTCAGCGGTTTCACTTCAATAACCGCCAATAACCTTCACGACATAACACACGTGACAACATATTACTGGAGTCCGCACGTAGAGCTACGTCCGGACACTGTATGGAAAATTTTCTCCCTAACCTTAGCATGAAAATGTGTATTTCACTTTTTAAAATTTAAAATATTGATATTTTTTATATGATGGGAAAGATTTAAGCGGTATAAATATAAAAAATATGCAGGTGATAGATATGTGAATATATAGGAATTGCATGGTATGTAAATGCTGCAATATTTAACAGGATAGCGAAGACATGAAAGAGAATGATAGTTGAAGGCATGTTATTTTTGGGACTGCTGTACACCTAAGCCTTCTTAGAATATGGATGAATAATATGAAGACCAAGTTTGCATCATCCTAAACCATTTCCTCTACAAAACATTAAAACTTTAAATTTATTCGTCTTATGTTTAGTAGCATATAAACTTCGAACATGCAATGAGCATTTGAAACCTTTCAAGCTATTAGGATGCACCGTGTTTTTAAAAAGTTAAAATGACCGTATTTTTGATGTGACATGAAAGATCTGGGTGGAATGAATGTAAAAATTAAAGTTATGATGTTAGATATGTAAAAACATAGGAATTGGGCGGTGTGCATGTAAATGCTCCTTAATAATATTTGGCTTGAAGTGGTCCCATAGCCAGACATAATTGACATTCAGAGTTTAAAGCATTGGACAATAGGAAGAGCACATGCTTCAATCATTATATTCCCCACTAATATAAGAGTTTTAGTCTTCCCAACAATAATTTAACCATAGATTGAATGTAGAATGTGAAGGACCAAGTGCTGGATGAACCAATGCACATCTTTAGAAGTCCAATTTCTTCAAAACATTGTAGGTGGGCTTTGTCAGATGTAAAGAATAATGGGAAATCTCTATGTTATTTCATTTAGATTGTGTTTTTGTAAGGAAAAAAGGGTGCTCCTTGAACATATTTAGTAGTGCATCTAGCTCTAAAATGTTGCAGATGAGAAATTATTGTTTTGTTTTGATAATCATAATGATAATATGATGAATTATGTATATATTTAATATATTTCTTCCATATTCTTGGGTGCTTCCGACACTACCTTTTCTTTATCCAAACTTCCCTTAAGAGTAAATTCCAAGCTAAATGATGCTAACGAAGATCACAATTGCCCTCAGCAATAAACTGTAAAAAAAGCTAAATGGTACGGTCCACGAATGACTTGCCCGGAATTCAATTAAGAGAAAAAATAATACTTTAATGGTTGACCAATAAACATTAGGAAAATTAATTGGTAGAAAATGTATGATTATTATAAGACTGAAAAAATAATTTTTTAAGGGGGTGATTGGTGGTGTCATATTGATAAGATTTAGGGTTTGTTTGGTTAGCTAAATATGAAATGCAATATAAAAGGTTTACAGAGTGTTATGATTACAATGTATTTGAAATATCTTTGAGTTTTTGATTCACTGTAAAATAAACGTAGGACTTTATATTTTTCTATTTAGTTCAAAGTAAATTGAAAACATTGTATTTGCTTGGACAACGAGCAACATGCGGCAGCCGACAACATTTGGTGCTGGAGGACGGTGGGCAGCCATCTGAGCTTGGGTATAGGGATTTCAGAAGCTTTTGGGCAGTGGAGAATGCTTTCTCCATTTTTGAAGTGCTTGACCATGGAGGCTCCAAAGGGGAAGAAGATGGCATGNCGGCAGAAAATGTTTGATTATTATAAGACTAAACAAACAACTTTTTAAGGGGGTGATTGGTGGTGTCATATTAATAAGATTTAGCGTTTGTTTGGTTAGCTAAATATGAAATGCAATATAAAAGGTTTACAGAGTGTTATAATTAAAATGTATTTGAAATATTTTTGAGTTTTTGATTCACTGTAAAATAAACGTAGGATTTTATATTTTTCTGTTTAGTTCAAAGTAAATTGGAAACATTGTATTTGCTTGGACAACGCGCAACATGCGGCAGCCGACAACATTTGGTGCTGGAGGACGATGGGCAGCCATCTGAGCTTGGGCAGAGGGATTTCAGAAGATTTGGAGCAGTGGAGAATGCTTTCTCCATTTTTGAAGTGCTTGACCATGGAGGCTCCAAAGGGGAAGAAGATGGCATGGCCAGGACGTGAGGGGATTAGGGGAGCTTTTGATGTGGTGGCAAATATCAAAGTTGGTTTGGTTTGACTCACTCTGCCCCTGAGTTTGACTCCCCAAAGTTTGAACATGTGTGAGTTGGATTTGGTTGCCAAGAGTTAGCCTCCTTGGCTAAATGTGGATGGTTTGTCCTTTCGTGTTTCTTTTGTCTGGGATACTACTGAGGTTGTCTTAGTATCATCAAGCGTTCCTTACCCTTTCTTTCTTTAGCTTTCATTAATAAATTGTCCAAACATTTGAGCTTTTCACGTTTAGAAATCCAATGTCCAATGATGACAACCTAAACTTAAAAATTTCTTGAGGACAAAAGTGTTGTCTTAATTAAGAGTTTTCTTAAGTATCTCTGGTGGCTTAAGATATAATTAACTATATGAGCTTGCCTCTATAAGAAGGAAAAGACCCTGAAACTAATCTAAACCATATATAATCTTTTGATTATATAAGGAAATGATTTGTCGAGATTAAACCGCATACTAGCATAGATATCCAATGTTTTCTTAGTTCGAATAATCAAACCCGTCATAAAAGTTGTATCCTACCTTTCAAGGTGGTTTACTATTTTCGACGATGAGCTTGATTATTCGAACAATCAAATCTTCGAATCTACATGGCATTCAAAAATCCCGTGTCTGTGCGAAAAAAAAAACCCAACACCCATGAGACCCATTTAGTATTTGGAATTTTCAATTGCTTAAAGAAACTCATTTTTGGACATACACCTAACAATAGTTTCTTCTTTGACAACAAAACTCCTCTCTCCTAAACCATTAATCATCTTGAAAAATTTTGAGTAGTTTAAATGGAGGAAGAGGATAAAAGGATTAGGCAATTTTTAAATGGAAGTATCTTGACCATTTTAGTGGTGTTCTACATATTGACATGTGACAAAAAGATAAATCGATGTCACAATTAGGCACTAAAATAGATTACATGAACACATCAAACATTACTTATAATTATCTTCATATCGAAATCATTTTGAAAGGATAATGCAAGCAATAAACTCGACAAAGCAAAATCATTGTTCTTTGCAGTTATTTATCATCAATAGAAATCCAAATATTTTATAGCAAACAACTATTAAATTTTAGTACGCAATTTCATATTTTGTAACTGAATATTTATTCGTTCTTGTCTCATCGAAACTTCGATCCAAGTCTATAAATAGAGTCTCACGAAGGAGAAAATGTTACGTATGGATATCAGCACGTCTAATCAGGAGATTATGGGGGTGTTTGAGTAATATTTTCACGAAAGGAAATGACAAGTTATGCGGTTATTTATAATTCAATTGATTATAGTGAAAAGTAAGCTATTCTTACTTTAAATTATATATTTATTTTAATTAATGATTAGTGTAAATTTCAAATTCGATTAAATCGATCTAATTCCAAATTCATTCATATTTTACATTATATTTATAATTACTCCTATCAAACAAATCATTCTCTAACACGATAAATTCTCCTAACTAAATAACTCTTGAGTGAAGAGCGAGTTCATGAAGGCTTAAGTGGCTTTGTTTAGAAGTTTTTCGTAGCCCAAAAAATTTAAAAATATTCTATTCTGTCTGGACGGCCAATCACCAACGATCACATTGCCTGCGGCTAACGTGCAAGGCGACGTGGCCGACCGTGGTTGGCCGTCTAGACGTGCGGTGTCCGGACAGAATATTTTGTTCCAAAAAAGCCACTGGGATTAGATGAGCTAAGAAATGCTTTCTTTAGTGCTAATGATGGTAATTAAGACAGAAATTTCGATTACGGCGTGGAGATCATGCAATTATCTATCTTAATTGTGCTTATTTTGTCATCATTAATTATGCCCTCTGACTACGCATGCAACTAATTGTTTATGTTAAGGCTTCTGTTTTAATTCTTATCTATGTTTTTAAAAATTTTTTGAAAAATATTTATTGATTATTTTTATTATTTTTAATAGGAAAATTTACATAATTAGCACAAAATTATTTATGTATTTACATATCTCACACCTAAACTTTCGTATTTGCATGCATAACACTTTCTACAGAAGCTATATAGCCATTGATTGCAGACTTTATGACATTTCCTTGAAATTTTCAAATTATGTGACATTTTAGGTATTTTAGGGACCTTCTAAGCGTTGATAGAAATTATTATAGCATATCAAGAGCCCGATTTTAGCATTACTATAAATTATATCAATTTTGTATTAAATATAAATTCTTCTGCATTAATATGGCATGATATGATTGGCTAATATCTATCAACATATTGTTTAGTCTCTCTCTCTCTCTTATGCATTAATATGGCATGATATGACTACTATGATACTATCTATCAACATATTGTTTAATATCTCTCTCTGTGTGCAAGGACATAATTATGTGTTATTTTTGCTCGGAGGTATAAGGGCTTAAATAGATACTTGACTAAGGGTGCGTTTGGGATTACGACCGTACGAGATCGCACAATAGTTTTTTTGTTTAATAGAATTATATTTTAACTATTTTTTTTCAAAAGCTGCAGCTAAAAACTGTGTTTTATCATCAGAATTACTAAGCTCGGTGGTCACTTGAAAGCTGTCTTACTTTTTTTAAAAAAGATTTTGTAGTAGTTATTATGTTTTTTTTGAAGAGCAACTTCTTCTATAACAGTTTCATAGTTTTTTTCTTCAAATAACTGCAGTTGCCTCGAACTAACCTAAGTATGGGAATGCATGAGGAGGAGCAAGAGACTTATTAATTGTATGTATGAATACTTTGGAGTTATAGAAGTTTGATGAAAATTTGATGTTGCACGTTCATTAAAATATTATTTAATATTGACACAAAATACAATAAATGCTAAGAAAATATAATGTGTGTTCGGTGGTTTAAGACTTATTATGGTAATGCTAAGTTTCATATTCATACCCTTAAGGGACAAAGTTTATGTTATAATTGAGGGAGAAGGTGAGCAAGTTTTCTAGGAAGAGAAAATTACATTCAAGGGGTCCTCTATTTATAGAGAAAAAAGAAGCGGAGAAGAAATAACATGTATGCCCCTATTTAAAGGGGATCAATGAGGGATGATCTGGCGTCTCCCTCGCTTTGATTTGCTTCTCTGAAGCTTTCTCACTGGTCTCATCGAGTGGTCGACCCAGGTAGTTGCGACTGGCTGAAGTGACCGATTACTAAGTGGTGGTGGACCATCTCCCTTCACTGTGGTCGGCTCATAGTGGTCGGCAAGCTAGGATGGCCGACTAAGATGGTCAGTTGGGTTATGCTCCATGTGATCAGCCCAGATGGCAAGCAGTTTCTCCATGTGGCTGGCCCAAGTGGTCGGCTGAGGTTGGCCGACCAAGGTGGCCGACCGATTGAGGTGATCAGTAGGCAAGCCGATCGATTGAGGTGGCCAGCTGGCGGGTAGTTGTCGGCCAATATGATTGGCATTAAGTGACTGACTCAAGTGATGGTCAGCTATATGTTCGATGGTCCTCCAAATGGCCGGCCATGTGGATTCCGACGCTTTGTAGGTATTGACGGTAGCTCGATGACGACGCCTTCGACGATGGCGAATTCCTTAGCTTGTCTTGACCTATTTTTATGTAGTTCAGTTTGACACGTTAAGATACTATATATAGTATCACATTTGTAGTGTTGTTACTAAGTTTTCTTTATTTCCAGAATGTTTAGCATGAATATCATTTTTTCTTCTGCGCAACATTGAAAATTATTATCAAGTTTTTTACATTTTTTTTGCATGATTTTATATTGCAATGAACATGAAAGTGTGCATCTTGATTGATGCATATGGACTCTTTTAATTGAAGAATTTTATTCTATGAATTGAAATGATACTAATTTATTATAATTCACTATATTTGCATCTCTAATGACTACCACAATATTTATTAATCAGCTACAACTTATTAAAAAACAGCTGTGAAGTTGCTGAAGAATAATCTAATGTTCAAAAAACTGTGATGGTTATTATTATTATCTTTTCAAATCAGGACCGGTGGGAAAATGCAGATTTCGGTGATAACTTTTTGAAAAAGCTGTCAAAACACAATTTACATAAAGAGACAAACTGTTGTGCGATGCCACACCATGTACACCCCTCCTACATTTATACACCTTTTAAACGAAGCTGTATTATGTAAAAGTTCAGGTATTACATATATATAATCTACAGAAATTATATGGAATATGTGTAAATATTTCTTTTTTTCAGTACTATGGTAAAAAATTGTCCTTGTAATTGACCTCAACAACTTGATATTTGTCACATTTATAACATTAATTGAGTCAATGACAGTGACAACCATATGTTATTTAACAGATAGAAGAAAAAATCAAAATCAAAATAAACATCTAATGCTAATAATGCTCAATAATTAGCTTCTTTGTCCCATTACACATGTCATAAAAGGTTAGCATATATGTTAAAATTAGAAGACTCTTTCAGTATGGTTTATTTTAAATGCAGATTTTTTTTTAGGAATATGGGAGTTTGATTAGTTAAATACATTATGCTGAAAGAGACCAAATATCTAATTGGTGAGGAATGTACTATTAAAATGTCATTGTAAGGACATTTTTTTGGCCTGATCACTTGAGAAAAGAATGATTTAGATACATGGGACATAATCCCTATGTATCTATATATATGTATAATACATATAATTTGATATTTATGTGTATAAAACAAATGATTAATATCACATAAAAATATTATTATTATCAATTTTTTAGAAGTTGATTGTATTTTTTTACATGCAAAAAAATATCTATAATAACAGAACTGAATTGGTTCTTGCAAATCTCTGAACCCCTTATTGTGCCAACAATTTGAAAGAGCACGTTGGCTTGCCTGTGATCACTGCGGGGAAAGTAGCAATAACCGGCAGATGGCTCTAGTCTTGTATGAAATATCAACTTAAATTTTGAGGGCTTGGTGAAGGTTTAATACAAGAATATTTTCTGATGGATTTCTGATATTCCAAATTTGTAGTTAGATTGTTTTCGGCGGTGTTCTTGGCATTACCGATTGTCTATTTTTATTGGTTCATTGCACATTGCAAATCGATGGATTAAGCTCGTCGGAAAACCAAATCATAATTTTTTTGGTTATATATCGATGATCATATCATGATAACCAGTTGTTTAAATAGTCGGTTATTAAGGAATTTCAGGTTCGTGATGGTTGATTGAAGTGTTTCTTCTCATAGGAAGAAGCTCTCTTCGTCGGAGAGAGTGATGACGCTGCCGGATTTTGCCTCCTCCAAGAGATGAGGATGCTCTCCTCCTTTGAGAGTTGAGACGTTGAGAAGCTTGGAATCTTCCTTCTCTTCTAAAGTCAGGAAGAAGCTTTCATTGCCAGAGAGTCACCGGAGATGAAGAAGATGATTGGATGTCTTCTCCCAAGTGATGAAGAAGCTCTCATCGCCGAAGAGAATAAAGGAGTTGTTGAACTTAACCTTCCCCCAAGCAGAGAGGAGCTTTCCTTATCTGCCCACCAGAATGTCACTAGAGATGTGGAAGACGACCAGAAAAAAGGAAGGAAAGGTGAAGAAAATGGAGAAGAATAGGTTGATTTGGCTTCTCCTAGAGAAAGAAGATGAATACCTTAAGAATTCTCTCTATAAGCTCCTTGAAACCTCCCGTTGCTCCTAGCTCTCCTCCTCAGCACATGCAGTCAATCAACTCAAATAAGCCCTTCCCCATGGGCTATTCAGCCATAGAAAGATTACCCAAGGGGTCTAAACCACTTTCCCAATTTGGAATGGGCTCAAAATATCTCCATACCATATTTCGATGAAGAACAAAGCAAAAAGAGAAGAACCAGTGGTCCCGAACACCTTGTCTGTGGGAAATTGGGGACGGGTCCCAACGATGTGGCCATATCGCATTCGGGCGTGATCATGTCACTATTCAAAGCATTGCAGATAGAGGCCTAGTGTGACCACACCCGATATACTGTGCAATTACGTCTGTCGCTCTGTTTGGGCGGCGTGGCCACGCCACTTGCAGACGTAGTCATGTCAGTCAACGAACTCAAATGTATGTTATGCTTTGCGCCCATGTTGTGGCGTCATTAGGCCACCATTGGGCACAACCCATTTGAGTTGTTTGGGGTAATTTTGACATGTTCATGTCACTGTTTTAAATATTATATGTTACTTTGGTATTACATTCCATTAATTTTCAGAGAAAATATTGCGTCGGCGACAGTTCGGCATGCACAACATCCCTAGATGAAGTGGCCCTCGATCATGCTGTCGCCCGGTCATTGATTGTCCAAATAGAATATTTTATCTAATTTTTTAAGACTCGTCTCCCGAAAAAAAAGGCACCTCGCCACTTTCATCAAACATCATATGCCACGTGGACACCGCACAGTGTTACTGCTCCACCTGAAAGAGAGCAGCTAACGTTTTTTTCCCCCAATGAACAATCGCCACATGGCATAATATAGTAATATGACACTTGGCAAGTTGCGCCTCCAAGCTATGGGAAAACATACATGTTGTCATGCAGCTCCCTCAACAAGATTTTTAACTTAGGCTGCAAAATATTAGAGTTGAGTCAAGCAAATTCATATTTAAACTCGAACCTTTCATAAAACTCAAGCTCAAGTCAAACTCAAGCTCAAATCAAAATTTTAGGGTCGTGTTGAGATTTAAATTTGTTTATAAAATTTAAGCTCGTCGAATTTTTACGTTTATGTTTAAGCTTATTTCTTACGTTTTTCAAATTATGAGCTCGGTTCGTGTTCATGCCATATAATCATAATTAAGTTATTATTAAGCAGATTAAATAATATTATCGAGCTATTTAATTTATATCAAAAGAATTTTGATCGAATAAATCAAAATTAAAATTATCATGCTATTTATTTTATAATTAAAAGTGTCAAACAAACTAGTAGGTAATATAATTGAGTTATTTATTTCTTAATCAATGAATTTATCGAGTTTATAGATGAGTTATTAAATTGAGCTTTAATGAAACTTACGAATTTATTTATGAACTTTAAATGAAATTATTCAATAAGTATGTTCGTGAAATTTAAATGATATTATTTTTAAATATAAATAAATCTAATAATGATTTATAAACAAAAAACACGAGGGTTGAATTATGAATTGTTCAAATTAAGAAATTTATTAATTAATTATTTATAAAAATGTTCAAAATATCTAATAAAATATATTAAGGATGGATTTTAAAATAGTTAATTTTTTTAGATAATTTAATAAAAAAATAATTTTCTCTCTTCGACGACAAAAAAGAGAAAAAAAGAAAAAAAAACTGAAAAGTAAGGCCGCCATCTTGGATATACTCCCACCACGATGGTGACGAAGAGCACCAGCGAACACCTTCATTCCCATTCCACTCTGTCTCTCTCTCCTTCTTCTTCTTCTTCATTTTCTTCGACATGGAAACGCTGGATTTCAAGTAGTCAGCTTCTTCTTTTCCTTGTCATAAATAGTTCTCGATAAGGCTGAGGAAGGAGGAGAGGATGGTGATGGAAGGCGATACTAAGTGCGGTTGCTGGGCGGCGATTTCTCGCGGAATNACATAAAAATATTATTATTATCAATTTTTTAGAAGTTGATTGTATGTTGTTACATGCAAAAAAATATCTATAATAGCTGAGCTGAATTGGTTGTTGCAAATCTCTGAACCCCTTAGTGTGCAAACAATTTGAAAGAGCACATTGGCTTGCCTGTGATCACTGTGGGGAAAATAGCAGTAACTGGCTGATGGCTCTAGTCTTGTATGAAATATCAACTTAAATTTTGAGGGCTTGGTGAAGGTTTAATAGAAGAATATTTTCTGATGGATTTATGATATTCCAAATTTGTAGTTAGATTGTTTTCGGCGGTGTTATTGGCATTACCGATTGTCTATTTTTATTGGTTCATTGCATATTGCAAATCGATGGATTAAGCTCGTCGGAAAACCAAATCATAATTTTTATGGTTATATATTGATGGCCATATCATGATAACCAACCATTTAAACAATCGGTTATTAAGGAATTTCAGGTTCGTGATGGTTGATTGAAGTGTTTCTTTTCATAGGAAGAAGCTCTCTTCGCTGGAGAGAGTGATGATGCCGCCGGATTTTGCCTCCTCCAAGAGATGAGGATGCTCTCCTCTGAGAGTTGAGACGTTGGAAGCTTGGAATCTTCCTTCTCTTCTAAAGTAAGGAAGAAGCTCTCATTGCCCGAGAGTCGCCAGAGATGAAGAAGATGATTGGATGTCTTCTTCCAAGTGATGAAGAAGCTCTCATCGCCGAAGAAAATGAAGGAGTTGTTGAACTTGACCTTCCCCCAAGCAGAGATGAGCTTTCCTTGTCTGCCCACCGGAATGTCACCCGAGATGTGGAAGACAACCAGAAAAAAGGAAGGACATGTGAAGAAAATGGAGAAGAATAGGTTGATTTGGCTTCTCCTAGAGAAAGAAGATGAATACCCTAAGAATTCTCTCTAGAAGCTCCTTGAAACCTCCCGTTGCTCCTAGCTCTCCTCCTCAGCAGATGCAATCAATCAACTAAAATAAGCCCTTCCCCATGGACTATTCAGCCATAGAAAGATTACCCAAGGGGTGTAAACCATTTTTCCAATTTGGAATGGGCTCAAAATATCTCCATACCATATTTCGATGAAGAACAAAGCAAAAAGATAAGAACCAGTGGTCCCGAACACCTTGCCTGCGGGAAATTGGGGACAAGTCCCAACGATGTGGCCACACCGCATTCAGGCGTGATCATGTCACTATTCAAAGCATTGCAGATAGAGGCCTAGTGTGACCACACTCGAGATACTGTGCAATTACGTCTGTCGCTCTGTCTGGGCGGCGTGGCCACGCCACTTGCAGACGTAGTCATGTCAGTCCACAATTGGGCGTGATCACGCCCATATTGTGGCGTCATTAGGCCACCATTAGGCATGATCACGCTGACCACAACCCATTTGAGTTGTTTGGGGTAATTTTGGCATGTTCACGTCACTATTTTAAATATTATATGTTACTTTGGTATTACATTCCATTAATTTTCAGAGAAAATATTGCGTCCGCGACAGTTCGGCATGCACGACATCCCTAGATGAAGTGGCCCTCGATCATGCTGTCGCCCGGTCATTGATTGTCCAGATAGAATATTTTATCTAACTTTTTAGACTCATCTCCCGAAAAAAAAGGCACCCACCAAAAATAAAAATAAGAGAGAAAATAGCGAATGCTTAACACCACTTTCTTCAAACATCATATGCCACGTGGACACCACACAGCATTACTCCTCCACCTGAAAGAGAGCTGCTAACGTTTTTTTTTCCCCAATGAACAATCGCCACATGGCATAATATAGTAATATGACACTTGGCAAGTTGCGACTCCAAGCTATGGGAAAACATGCATGTTGTCATGCAGCTCCCTAGGGCTGCAAGAGATTCGAGTTGAGTCAAGCAAATTCATATTTAAACTCAAACCTTTCATAAAACTCGAGCTCAAGTCAAACTCAAGATCAAATCAAAATTTTAGGGTCGTGTTGAGATCTAAATTTGTTTATAAAATTTAAGCTCGAGTTCAAATCGAATATGTTTAAGCTTATTTCATAAGTTATTCAAACTATCAGCTCGGTTCGTGTTCATGCCATATAATCATAATTAAGTCATCATTAAGCAGATTAAATAATATTATGGAGCCATTTAATTTATATCCAAAGAATTTCTATCGAATAAATCAAAATTAAAATTATCATGCTATTTATTTTATAATTAAAAGTGTCAAACAAACTAGTAGGTAATATAATTGAGTTATTCATTTCTTAATCAATGAATTTGCCGAGTTTATAGATGAGTTATTAAATTGAGCTTTAATGAAACTTACGAATTTATTTATGAACTTTAAATGAAATTATCGCAAAATTTAAATGATATTATTCTCAAATATAAACAAATCTAATAATGATTTATAAACAAAAAATGAGGGTTGAATTATGAATTGTTCAAACTAAGAAATTTATTAATCAATTATTCATAAAAATGTTCAAAATATCTAATAAAATATATTAAGGACGGATTTTAAAATAGTTATTTTTTTTTAGATAATTTAATAAAAAAATAATTTTCTCTCTTCGACGACAAAAAAGAGAAAAAAAGAAAAAATAGAAAAAAGTGAAAAGTAAGGCCGCCATCTTGGATATACTCCCACCATGATGGTGACGAAGAGCACCAGCGAACACCTTCATTCGCATCCCACTCTCTCTCTCTCTGCTTCTTCTTCTTCTTCATCTTCTTCGACATGGAAACGCTGGATTTCAAGTAGTCCGCTTATTCTTTTCTTCGTCAGAAATAGTTCTCGATAAGGCGGAGGAAGGAGGAGAGGATGGTGATGGAAGGCGATACTAAGTGCGGTTGCTGGGCGGCGATTTCTCGCGGAATAGTAGGAGCTTACGGGACATCGACGGTCGCTACTGCGACAGCCAATAACATTTCCAGGATCAGCCTTGTACACGATTCAGGTTTCCCTAAACCGCCCTCCTACGCCATGGATCTTTCCTCCTTCTTATTCATCATCAGGATTCTTTTTAATTTTGCCCTGATCGAGTTGGACTTTTTAGATGCCTTTGATGGCGGATTGGACTCTCTTCTAGGGCTTTCAAATTTGGAGGGTTTTCTCCTTCAATTAATCGTGTCTATATAGATGAGAGCGGGTGGAATTAAGGNCCTTCTTATTCATCATCAGGATTCTTTTTAATTTTGCCCTGATCGAGTTGAACTGTTGAGATGCTTTTGATGGCGGATTGGACTCTTTTCTATGGCTTTCAAATTTGGAGGGTTTTCTCCTTCAATTAATCGTGTCTATATAGATGAGAGCGGGTGGAATTAAGGGTTTTCAGTCGATGAATTACAATTGCAAATCTTTACTACTTAATTTTGTATCCATGAAGAATTCCCTGAAACTCAGGAGTTAATTATTTGGAGCTTCAAATTGTTCCGAGCTTCTTCGGTTTCTCTGAACTAATTCCAAGAAAATTTTGTTCTAACCCTACCGGTTTCTCGCCCTTCAGTTGCTTGCTGGGATTTTACTTAGTTTTTCCTGATTTGTGTACTGGATAATGGTCAATTTTGTATTCAGAAAAGCATTTCCTAAGTCAACGATTAAGCTGCGGTCCTGGTCATGCATTTATTTGGTTGGAAGTTGCTGATGCCTAACTATTCCTTCCGACACCATTTCTTTTGGTCAAATTTTCAGCACTGTCTCTGATTCATATTTTGCACCTATCATCTTATTTTTAAAATCTTTGATAAAATTTGACTGTGGTTGTTGAGTTCAGACCTATTCTTCTTCCATTAAAGTACTTCGGTTAGATGAACACATCGTTGACTTCCAATCTTGGCCCACCTTGATTGGAATTTAAGGGGGCTGATGCCGGATGTTGCACGATTCATTAATTTAAATTTAGGATGAAATGCACCCCATAAAAAAAGTCATTTTTCAGATTTAAACCCATAAAAAAAGTCATTTTTTAGATTTAAACCCATATAAGGATTTAGGATTCACACCACAAAGGAAAAGACTATCATTTAGCTTAAATGATCAAATTTAAATTACATGCGCAGAAGCAAGCACAAAATTTTTAGATCGCAATAACTTAGAATACAAGTCAATAATTTGATTATCCTTGTTTCTCATGGTTACTGGGAGAAATCCCAAAGTTATTGTAAAGTTTTGTATAACATCCAAAAATATTGCATCTAACCGACACATTAGTTCAACAGACAGTAACAACAACAAGCCTTTTACATTGTCCATCACAAACCCACTAATGTTCTTCTTGCTCGTTCGTATTTCTAGCCTCGCTTATTTCTCTAGCCTTCAACAACACACGTCTCTCGCTTCGTGCCTTATATGCAAGCACTGTAAGCCAAAGAATGTTGAAGCATCTTTCGCTGCTTCAACTTTGCATGCCGCACACTCTCTCACCAAACAAAAAAGGAAATTGCTTGACAAGGCTTGATGATGGTATCTGTTCTCACCATTGACACCAAAGTTGTTATTTCTATATTGTGTCTAAAACCTACTAAGCAAAAAATTTCACTCTTCTAAGTTGTATTTTGATGTTCAAAATTTTCTAGTTTACAAAATTTTGTGTTTGTTACCTCTATTACTATTAGATACCCAAAAGAATGTTGAATATAGTTCAAGCTAAAAAGAAACTAAAATATTAGTAGCAATCTAAAGATACAGGCCAAATATTGTTGCGATTGAACATGAAGATGATCAGGGTGATGAAGAAAATTATGATTTAAGAGATAATGATGATGATGATGAAGGAAATAAGATTTTTTTGAATTGTGATGATGATGATTCTTAAGATAAATAGTTTAATTTATTAAAAAATATTAGATTGGTAAATTACAATATTTTAAATTTTAAATGGTTAAGGTATTACACACTTGAACTTAAGTGTATCTTTAATTGTTTTTATTATTATGATGGTTTATCTTTTAATTTAATAGCTTTTCATATTTAGCTGCATTTTTATTCATAGTTTTTCATTTTTTAGTGACATGTTTAAAACTTCACGTGATTCACTATGTGTTGGCTCCACGAGAACCTTTGTGTGATAGTGTGCTACTTAGTATTGACAAATCTGATGGACAAAATGGTCTCGAATATATTTTATTGTATCGAGTTTTATCGTCTAATTTCCATGCATCCTTGACATTATTTCTTGGTTATTATTGTAAAAACTCCATGAATCTTATACTGGCTCTTTTTTTTTTTCATCACATGTCCCTTTTGTGTTATTTTAAAACATGGTGCATATCTTTTGTTTCATTCTGAGAAGTTAGTAATAAAAAAACATGAACTTTCAATGCAGCTACAGAAGCAAGATACTTAAATGCTAGCATTCGTGAGATGAATATTCCATATGAAACTATGTTCTCTGTGGAAAATGACAATAAATCCACAGCCAAAGATAAACCAAGTTGTGAGCCACTACAGTTCACATTTCAGGAGCTGAAGATTGCCACTGGAAACTTCAGACCTGATAGCATCCTTGGTGAGGGTGGATTTGGGTATGTTTTCAAAGGATGGATAGAGGAAAACAGCACAAATCCTGCAAAACCAGGAACTGGTGTAACTGTTGCTGTCAAAAGTTTGAAACCAGATGCTCTTCAGGGACACCGGGAATGGTTGGTATGTGCGCAACACTATTTAGATTGCAAAATTTACAAAAATGAAAGAAATTTCTGATTACTTTTGCCAGCTTTACTGTCCTTTATATAATCAACAATTCTTTCTTTTATTGATTACAGGCTGAAATTGATTTCCTTGGACGACTACATCATCCTAATCTCGTTAAACTTGTAGGATACTGCATCGAAGATGACCATAGGCTTCTTGTTTATGAATTTATGCCCCGAGGAAGTCTTGAAAACCATCTTTTCCGAAGTATGTAAGGTGTTTTTTAATTCCCAAATCTTTCGAAGAATTTGAGTATAAATCTTGGATACATACTTTATGTTTAATTATGTGAAGTATATAATGTTTAAGTATTTCTTTGGATTTGGAAGGAACGAGATCTATAAAATCTTCTGCTTGGATCTTTTATTAAAATGCTTATTCATGTGATGTTATGTTACTCCGTTAGATGTTGCACTATTNGTGGAGAAAAGCTAACCCTTTAGCAGCCTCAATAACAATCTTAATCCTGCTGGACCATGGAAGAGGAAAAGACCCTTCAATAGCCAATAAGTTCAGTCAGGATAATTGACTACAGTAATTTTTAATCATATAACTAGTAATACTTAAGAGCATGACTGTAATGACTGAATTTTAAATGATGATGATGATATATGTAACTACTCCTTTAATTTATACTATTCCATAAATTTGATAGCAATCTATCTGTGCTCCTCTCCCCGCATATGCAAGTCATTCTTGAACAAATCATGCAAATTTTGGTGTTGTTGTCTCTATGATTGTTTTTTTTTTAATATTATATTTGCATACATGATAATAATTTCATTTCTCTGAGGTTAATCTGCCAATAATTGATTGCACTTGAAAAACTTGTTATTTCATTTAACATATGTGATTAAATAGGTGTTACCATGTGGTTTGCATTGATTTGTTAATATCTCATGTCAACCATCGTCATTCTAAACTTGTCAGACTAGGCTCAAGGAGACTACTTCAAGTCATATAGTGGCTTCCTGAACCTACACACCTTGCCACTGCCTGGTACGTGTTGAATCCTAGTAGTATCTACATACATACATCCTCTAGTAGCTCCTCATGAAGAAAAACATTCTTCACATTCAGTTGGTTAAGTTTTCATCTACCATTCATTGTCAAATAAGCCAATGTCCTCACCATGTTCATCTTTGCAATTGGTGCAAAGATTTCATCATAGTCACTTTCATACATCTGACTGTATTCTTTTACCACTAATCGTGAATATCCAATTGGAGTTTTTCTTGACCGTGAATATCCAATTGCATATAATTGTCATCTTCCCTGCTAGTAGTGGTACAATCTCCCATGTTTGGTTTTTATCAAGAGCTCCAAGCTTTTCATACATCGTCGCTTTCCACTTGGGATCCTCTTTAGCAACCTGCTACAATTTGATATAGAAACAGAGTCCAATGATGTAATGAATGCTCCATGCAAAAGTGAGAAGTTAGAATAAGAAATAAAGTTCGCAATGTTAAATTCTCACTCAAAACGATCAGGAGGATGTCCCGTATTATTGTGGGAGGACCTTATTAATGTTAGGGGGTAGGAGTGGACGGAGGAAAAATAATATCACTTTGGAGTTTTGAATCAAAAGTGGATGGTGTAGGTGTCTCAAAAGTTGGGGAAGATCAGACAAGAGATTTGTTAACACTGCAGACTCTGTTATCTCAGTTTGCTTTTTCATCGGTGTATATGCCCTTAGTTGACCTTTAGCCTGAATCCCACCACTCAATCTCCTCGATTTCCGTCTCATCAATTGATTCATTCCATATCACAGAATATGTCATTGATTTCATTTGCACCACTTCATCGCTACTACTGATCACTCTCTCTTGTCACATATCTCCAACGTATGTTGAGTCACCGAAGGGTGAATTTACCTCCAGAGTGTAGTATGGTTCAAACTCTTTGAATGACACATTCATACTCACAAAGAGTCATTTCTCAATCTGGCTCCAGTAGACACAACCTTTCTGAGTAGCAGAATAACCCACGAACACACATTTCACAGCTTTGAGATCCAACTTCCCTATAAATGGTTTGTTGTCTTTCAAAAAAACATACACATCCAAATATCTTCAATGGAAGGATCTTACTATTGCCTCCTTTCAGCATCTGATAAGAAGACTTCCACTCCAGGAATCTTGAGAGCATCCTGTCAATTAATTGAGTGGTTGCCAACACTGCTTACCCACATAAGTGATGTGGGACATTCACCGTTATCATCATGCTCCGGGCAACCTCTAGAAGATGTTGATTCTTCCTCTCTGCTACTCCATTTCGTGTTAGTGTGTATGAGCATGTGGTTTGATGTTATATCCCTTGAGCTGACAGGTAGTCCCCAAATGTTTTGTTGATATATTGTCCCATTTTAGATCTTAGTGCCTTCACAACTGCCCATATTGGGTCTGGATTGTCATGTCAGAATCTTTAAAGCAAGCAACCACACCTCATCTGTTTCATCAAGTTTATCCAAGTAATACAAGAAAAACAATCAATAAATGTAACAAAATAACGATGACCATTCATAGAACTAGTATGACAAGATCCTCATACATCAGAATGTATCAAATCAAACACATTAGAGTTCTTATTCCCAAAACTGACATAAGAGCTCCTAATGAGTTTGTAAAACTCACAAACATCACACACCAGCTTCTCCTTATTTGTTTTTCACACAAGGATGGATAAAAATGACTCAATAAACTGAAAGAAGAGTATCCCATGCACTTGTGATGTAACAACAATACATCATCCATACTCTCTCAAATCCTCCTGCTCCAACATTCTCAACCATGGATGTCAAGGCTGAGTCTATCCCCTTTGTATCCAAGTACCATAGTTTACTATGTCACGTGTCAATCTGAAGTTTCCAGCTAGTCCCCTTCTCTTGAAAAGATCACATTTGGAATATCAAATGAAAAACACATTTTATTAGGAGTATAATGACATTATTGGATAAAATGTTCACTGGAAAAGGAGCATATAAAACATTGAACAAAGTCATAGAATTGATAAACCTCACTGTACCCTTACCAACCACAGGCCGTGTTATACCATCAGCAGTCTGAATGCTATTTGAAACTGCTAAGTGAGTATAAGAAGATAACTCACTAGTAGCACCTGTCACATGTCGAGATGCACCAGAATCTACTATCTATTCTGGTGAATTTGTGGTGAATATAGAGACAAGAGCATGTGTATCACGAGCACTTTTGGTTGAGTGAGCATAACTGGCAGTGTTTTTCTTGGATGACGATAAGGTAGATGCATCCCCAATGACATTACATGTCGCTCTTTGCTTCCTCTTCAACATCTTCGGTAACTTATAATACTCATCTGTAAAAACCACCCATGTCTCTCTCGTTCTCCGCTGATAGCCCCCTCTTTTACCCCTTTGGCCCCTACAATTATGACCACGACCTCTAGATTGCCCACCTGTGTCTCTCCTTGGGTAGATTTGGACACGTGTTGCTCAGGTGTCCCACTTCTTGCAGTTGTAGCATCTACGGGTCTCCCCCTGAGCACCTGTCCTACTTGAGCTCAAGGCATCAAAAGCTGATCGCATTCCTGGAAGTCCACTTGGCTGAGTTGGAGCACGTGTTGAGGTGGCTCCCGTTGAGACACTAGCTTTCTTTATGAGCTCGAAGGCCTTCAAAATTTCAGGATTCATCTTCCCCAGAAGTTTCAATCCTTTACCTCCAATAAGATCTCTGTCACCTAGTATCCTCGATATAACTATTCTTTTCTTTGTATGCCTGATCCAAAGCCCTTGCCAGATTCTATTCCAGTCGAAGCCGCTTGAACCTCCATATTGCTTCACATGCAGGCGTATGCACTTCTCCTCTGCTTTGTAGCAAACGAAGGAATCACTTTGAAGCTCCCAGTTGTCACGATTAGGGCTCACTAGAAAGCAACAACTGAATAGCTAGTTTCCCTTTTGTCGAAGCTATGGGAGCTCCTCCGCTCGGGATGCATGGGATGCGCAAAGACCTCTAGAAGTCCCCTCTTCCACTCCTGCGCTCGAGAAGAGCACCAATGGACTGAATCACACGATGCAAAGGCTCCGAAAGTTCCTTCTTCCGAAGCTACACCCGCCTCCTACTCACACGGGTAAGCCAAAACCAACAAAGCAGCCGCAAAGCTCCCATTTTTCTCGTCATCCGCTCTCCCTGCTCACACGGGTAAGTTGTAACCCACGAAGCAGCTAGCGAGGGAAGTAGCGGCGGTCCCTCGCAACAACAGTTTCGACAATGAACAGACCACCTGTCCCAGTTAGCTCTGATCATGACTGTTTCGTGATGAAGATACCGCTCGCAAAGACGATGGTGCACGTTGTTCAGCCCTAACGCGGGTTGTTAGGGTTAGGTTCTGAAATCATAAAGAATTGATTGCACTTGAAAAACTTGCTATTTCATTCAACATATGTGTTTAAATAGGTGGTACAATGTTCAACAACTAAACCCAATAAAACCCTCTAATTACACATAACTCACAACAATCTGATTGATGTCTTTAGCGCCCCTTAAGAGTTATTTTGGATACTCAAGTTATGACAAAATGACACAAAAACAATGAAGTTGAACCTCGAAGATTCCGTAAACAAATCCTTCTATCAGCAATGCCTAATACAAGTTTAAAGAAATATAAAACAATGATTTTAATATATAAAAGAGGAATATAAGAGTTGATTTGTCTAAAAACAGTTATGCTTAACGCTTTAAACGGGAAGGATTTCCTTATTGTCAGAGGAGGAGATGGATAATAAAAGCCATTAAATTGATAATTCTCAATTCTAATTCCTACATAAGGTGGCATGTAAAATAGAAAAGCAAACTGTGCTGTGATTCACCTAATATCCTTCACCCAAGCTACTTCCCACAGTAACTAGTTTGCACCATACATTTAAGTAGAAGCCACATGGAACCAATATAAATCATTTAAGAAAGTATTTTAAATGAAAATTTGTCAATTGCAATCATCTTTGATTTTGAAAAAAAGGGGAAAAGAATACAACCAAGTTCAATATGAAGCACAAATCTACAGTCTAGTACAATCTAAAAATCAAGGAATATAAATCTTCGAATTTCAATTGCAATGACGTAATTTTTAAATAAAGTCCAACAAAAATACATGTACTTTAATTAAGATCTATAATCAAACTAACTAAAGAAGATAAAGCTGCAGTGCAGTTTTAATACTTGTATTCGATATTATTTTGGTCATATCAAATAAAAAAAAGCTGCTTACTATTTATTTTTTGGTTTGTTTAGCTGCAAATAGGGGCAAATTAATAACATCAATAGTGCAACATCTAACGGAGTAACATAACATCACATGAATAAGCATTTTAATACAAGATCCAAGAAGAAGATTTTATAGATCTCGTTCCTTCCAAATCCAAAGAAATACTTAAACATTTCAATTATATACTTCACATAATTAAACATAAAGTATGTATCCAAGATTTATACTCAAATTCTTCGAAAGATTTGGGAATTAAAAAAAAACTTACATACTTCGGAAAAGATGGTTTTCAAGACTTCCTCGGGGCATAAATTCATAAACAAGAAGCCTATGGTCATCTTCGATGCAGTATCCTACAAGTTTAACGAGATTAGGATGATGTAGCCGTCCAAGGAAATCAATTTCAGCCTGTAATCAATAAAAGAAAGAAATGTTGATTATATAAAGGACAGTAAAGCTGGCTAAAGTAATCAGAAATTTCTTTCATTTTTGTAAATTTTGCAATCTAAAAAGTGTTGCGCACATACCAACCATTCCCGGTGTCCCTGAAGAGCATCTGGTTTCAAACTTTTGACAGCAACAGTTACACCAGTTCCTGGTTTTGCAGGATTTGTGCTGTTTTCCTCTATCCATCCTTTGAAAACATACCCAAATCCACCCTCACCAAGGATGCTATCAGGTCTGAAGTTTCCAGTGGCAATCTTCAGCTCCTGAAATGTGAACTGTAGTGGCTCACAACTTGGTTTATCTTTGGCTGTGGATTTATTGTCATTTTCCACAGAGAACATAGTTTCATATGGAATATTCATCTCACGAATGCTAGCATTTAAGTATCTTGCTTCTGTAGCTGCATTGAAACAAAAGATATGCACCATGTTTTAAAATAACACAAAAGGACATGTGATGAGAAAAAAAAAGAGCCAGTATAAGATTCATGGAGTTTTTACAATAATAACCAAGAAATAATGTCAAGGATGCATGGAAATTAGACGATAAAACTCGATACAATAAAATATATTCAAGACCATTTTGCCTTTCAGATTTGCAATACTAAGTAGCACACTATCACGCAAAGGTTCTCGTGGAGCCAACACATAGCGAATCACGTGAAGTTTTAAACATGTCACTAAAAAATGAAAAACTATGAATAAAAATGCAGCTAAATATGAAAGGCTATTAAATTAGAAGATAAACCATCATAATAATAAAAACCATTAAAGATACACTCAAGTTCAAGTGTGTAATACCTTAACCATTTAAAATTTAAAATATCGTAATTTACCAGTCTAATATTTTTTAATAAATTAAACTATTTATCTTAAGAATCATCATCATCATCACAATTCAAAAAAATCTTCTTTCCTTCATCATCATCATCATTATCTCTTAAATATCTCTTAAATCATAATTTTCTTCATCACCCTGATCATCTTCATGTTTAATCGCAACAATATTTGGCCTGTATCTTTAAATTGCTACTAATATTGTAGTTTCTTTTTAGCTTGAACTATATTCAACATTCTTTTGGGTATCTAATAGTAATAGAGGTAACAAACAAAATTTTGTAAACTAGAAAATTTTGAACATCAAAATACAATTTAGAAGAGTGAAATTTTTTGCTTAGTAGGTTTTAGACACAATATAGAAATAGCAACTTTGGTGTCAATGGTGAGAACAGATACCATCATCAAGCCTTGTCAAGCAATTTCCTTTTTTGTTTGGTGAGAGAGTGTGCGGCATGCAAAGTTGAAGCAGCGAAAGATGCTTCAACATTCTTTGGCTTATAGTGCTTGCATATAAGGCAACGAAGTGAGAGACATGTGTTGTTGAAGACTAGAGAAATAAGCGAGGCTACAAATACGAACGAGCAAGAAGGACATTAGTGGGTTTGTGATGGACAATGTAAAAGGCTTGTTGTTGTTATTGTCTCTTGAACTAATGTGTCGGTTAGATGCAATATTTTTGAATGNGCCAACCATGTGGATTTCGGCGCTTTGTAGGTATTGACGGTAGCTCGGCGACGACGCCTTCGACGATGGCGAATTCCTTAGCTTGTCTTGGCCTATTTTTATGTTTTTCAGTTTGACACGTTAAAGATACTATATATAAGTATCACATTTGTAGTCTTGTTACTAAGTTTTCTTTATTTATAGAATGTTTAGCATGAATACCATTTTTTCCTCTGCGCAACATTGAAAATTATTATCAAATTTTTTACATTGTTTTTTGCATGATTTTATATTGCAATGAAAATGGAAGTGTGCATCTTGATTGATGCATATGGCCCCTTTTAATTGAAGAATTTTATTCTATGATTTGAAATGATACTAATTTATTATAATTCCCTATATTTGCATCTCTAATGACTACCACAATATTTATTAATCAGCTACAACTTATTAAAAATACAACTGTGAAGTTGTTGAAGAATACTCTAACGTTCAAAAAGCTGTGATAATTATTATTATTACTTTTTTTAAATCAGATTGTAGCTAGAAATCTGTGACGGCACAGTCAGGATTAGTGGGAAAACGTGTATTTCAGTAACAATTTTTTGAAAAAACTGTCAAAGCACAATTTACACGAAAAGACAAACTGTGCGGTTGACCAAGATACAACTTATTTACACAAAAAGTAATTCTAATGACTGCCACAATATTTATTAATCAGCTACAACTTATTAAAAATACAACTGTGAAGTTGTTGAAAAATACTCTAACGTTCAAAAAACTGTGATGATTATTATTATTACTTTTTTAAATCAGACTGACTAGAAATCTGCGACCGCACAGTCAAGATTAGTAAGAAAACGTGTATTTCAGTAACAGTTTTTTGACTTTTAAGCGAAGCTGTATTCTGTAAAAGTTCAGTTATTACATATATAAATCTACAGAAATTATATGGAATGTGTGTAAATATTTCTTTTTTTCAGTACTATGGTAACAAATTGTCCTTGTAATTGACCTCAACAATTTGATATTTGTCACATTTATAACATTAATTGAGTCAATGACAGTGACAGCCATATGCTATTTAACAGNTTTTTTTTTTAATTCCCAAATCTTTCGAAGAATTTGAGTATAAATCTTGGATACATACTTTATGTTTAATTATGTGAAGTATATAATTGAAATGTTTAAGTATTTCTTTGGATTTGGAAGGAACGAGATCTATAAAATCTTCTGCTTGGATCTTGTATTAAAATGCTTATTCATGTGATGTTATGTTACTCCGTTAGATGTTGCACTATTGATGTTATTAATTTGCCCCTATTTGCAGCTAAACAAACCAAAAAATAAATAGTAAGCAGCTTTTTTTTATTTGATATGACCAAAATAATATCGAATACAATTATTAAAACTGCACTGCAGCTTTATCTTCTTTAGTTAGTTTGATTATAGATCTTAATTAAAGTACATGTATTTTTGTTGGACTTTATTTAAAAATTACGTCATTGCAATTGAAATTCGAAGATTTATATTCCTTGATTTTTAGATTGTACTAGATCTGTAGATTTGTGCTTCATATTGAACTTTGTTGTATTTTTTTCCTTTTTTTTTTCAAAATCAAAGATGATTGCAGTTGATAAATTTTCATTTAAAATACTTTCTTAAATGATTTATATTGGTTCCATGTGGCTTCTACTTAAATGTATGGTGCAAACTAGTTACTGTGGGAAGTAGCTTGGGTGAAGGATATTAGGTGAATCACAGCACAGTTTGCTTTTCTATTTTACATGCCACCTTATGTAGGAATTAGAATTGAGAATTATCAATTTAATGGCTTTTATTATCCATCTCCTCCTCTGACAATAAGGAAATCCTTCCCGTTTAAAGTGTTAAGCATAACTCTTTTTAGACAAATCAACTCTTATATTCCTCTTTTAAATATTAAAATCATTGTTTTATATTTCTTTAAACTTGTATTAGGCATTGCTGATAGAAGGATTTGTTTACGGAATCTTCGAGGTTCAACTTCATTCTTTTTGTGTCATTTTGTCATAACTTGAGTATCCAAAATAACTCTTTAGGTGCGCTAAAGACATCAATCAGATTGTTGTGAGTTATGTGTAATTAGAGGGTTTTATTGGGTTTAGTTGTTGAACATTGTAACACCTATTTAAACACATATGTTGAATGAAATAGCAAGTTTTTCAAGTGCAATCAATGCATTATGATTTCAAAACCTAACCCTAACAACCCGCGTTAGGGTTGAACGACGTGCACCATCGTCTTTGCGAGCGGTATCTTCATCACGAAACAGTTATGATCATAGCTTACTGGGACTGGTGGTCTGTTCATTGTCGAAACTGTTGTTGCGAGGGACCGCCGCTACTTCCCTCGCTAGCTGCTCCGTGGGTTGCAGCTTACCCGTGTGAGCGGGGAGAGCGGATGACGAGAAAAATGGGAGCTTTGCGGCTGCTTTGTGGGTTGTGGCTTACCCGTGTGAGTAGGAGGGTGTAGCTTCGGAAGAAGGAACTTTCGGAGCCATTGCATCGTGTGATTCGGTCCACTAGTGCTCTTCTCGAGCGCAGGAGTGGAAGAGGGGACTTCTAGAGGTCTTTGTGCATCCCATGCATCCCGAGCGGAGAAGGAGCTCCCATAGCTTCGACAAAAGGGAAACTAGCTATTTAGTTGTTGCTTTCTAGTGAGCCCTAATCTCGACAACTGGGAGCTTCAAAGTGATTCCTTCGTTTGCTACGAAGCAGAGGAGAAGTGCATACGGCTGCATGTGAAGCAATATGGAGGTTCAAGAGGCTTCGACTGTAATAGAATCTGGCAAGGGCTTTGGATCAGGCATACAAAGCAAAGAATAGTTATATCGAGGATACTAGATGACGGAGATCTTATTGGAGGTAAAGGATTGAAACTTCTGGGGAAGATGGATCCTGAAATTCTGAAGGCCTTGGTCGAGCTCATAAAGAAAGCTAGTGTCTCAACGGGAGCCACGTCAACACGTGCTCCAACTCAGCCAAGTGGACTTCCATGAATGCGATCAACTTTTGATGCCTTGAGCTCAAGTAGGACAGTTGCTTAGGGGGAGACTCGTAGATGCTACAACTGCAAGAAGTGGGACACCCGAGCAGCACGTGTCCAAATCTACCCAAGGAGAGAGAGACGGGTTGGCAGTCTAGAGGTCGTGGTCATAATTGTAGGGGCCAAAGGGGTAAAAGAGGGGGCAATCAACGGAGAACGAGAGAGAGACATGGGTGGTTTTACAGATGAGTATTATGAGTTACCGAAGATGTTGAAGAGGAAGCAGCGAGCGACATATAATGTCATTGGGGATGCATCTACCTTATCGTCATCCAAGAGAAACACTGCTAGTTATGCTCACTCAACCAAAGGTGCTCGTGATACACACGTTCTTGTCTCTATATTCACCACAAATTCGCCAGAATAGATAGTAGATTCTGGTGCATCTCACCATGTGATAGGTGCTACTAGTGAGTTATCTTCTTATACTCACTTAGCAGTTCCAAATAGCATTCAGACCGCTTAGGTATAACATGACCTGTGGTTGGTAACGGTACAATGAGGTTTATCAATTCTATGATTTTGTTCAATGTTTTATATGCTCCTTTTCCAGTGAACATTTTATCCAATAGTGTCATTATACTCCTAATAAAATGTGTTTTTCATTTGACATTCCAAATGTGATCTTTTCAAGAGAAGGGGACTAGCTGGAAGCTTCGGATTGACATGTGGCATAGTGAACTATGGTACTTGGATACGAAGGGGATAGACTCAGCCTTGACATCCATGATTGAGAATGTTGGAGCAGGAGGATTTGAGAGAGTATAGATGATGTATTGTTGTTACATCACAAGTGCATGAGATATTCTTCTTTCAGTTTATTGAGTCATTTGTATCCATCCTTGTATGAAAAAACAAATAAGGAGAAGCTAGTGTGTGATGCTTGTGAGTTTTGCAAGCTCATTAGGAGCTCTTATGTCAGTTTTGGGAATAAGAGCTCTGATGTGTTTTATTTGATACATTCTGATGTATGAGGATCTTGTCATACTAGTTCTATGAATGATCATCGTTATTTTGTTACATTTATTGATTATTTTTCTCGTGTTACCTGATAAATTTGATAAAACAGATGAGGTGTGGTTGCTTGCTTTAAAGATTTTCACATGACAATCCAGACCCAATATGGGCAGTTGTGAAGGCACTAAAATCTAATAATGGGACAATATATCAACAAAACATTTGGGGACTACCTGTCAGCTCAAGGGATATAACATCAAACCACATGCCCATGCACACCAACACGAAATGAAGTAGCAGAGAGGAAGAATCAACATCTTCTAGAGGTTGCCCGGAGCATGATGATAACGGTTAATGTCCCGCATCACTTATGTGGGCAAACAGTGTTGACAACCACTCAATTAATTGACAGGATGCTCTCAAGATTCCTGGAGTGGAAGTCTTCTTATCAGATGCTGAAAGGAGACAATAGTAAGATCCTTCCATTGAAGATATTTGGATGTGTATGTTTTTTTTGAAAGACATCTGGCCATTTATAGGGAAGTTGGATCTCAAAGTTGTGAAATGTGTGTTCGTGGGTTATTCTGCTACTCAGAAAGGTTGTGTCTGCTGGAGTCTGATTGAGAAATGAATCTTTGCGAGTATGAATGTGTCATTCAAAGAGTTTGAACCATACTACACTCTGGAGGTGAATTCACCCTTCGGTGACTCAACATACGCTGGAGATATGTGACAAGAAAGAGTGATTAGAGTAGAGATGAAGTGGTGCAAATGGAATCAATGACATATTTTGTGATATGGAATGAATCAATTGATGAGACGGAAATCGAGGAGATTAAACCCAAAAGTGGTGGGACTCAAGCTAAAGGTCAACTAAGGGCATACACCGATGAAAAAGAAAACTGAGATAACCGAGTCTGCAGTGTCAACAAATCTCTTGTCTGATCTTCCCCAACTTTTGAGACACCTACATCATCAACTTTTCATTCAAAACTCCCAGGTGATATTATTTTTCTTCCATCCACTCCTACCCCCTAACGTTAATGAGGTCCTCCCACAATAATATGGGACATCCTCCTGATCGTTTTGAGTGGGAATTTGACATTATGAACTTTATTTCTTATTCTAACATCTCAATTTTGCATGGAGCATCCACGGTATCTAAAGAGGATCCTCTAGAAGGTTGCTAAAGAGGATCCCAAGTGGAAAGCGACGATGTATGAAAAGCTTGGAGCTCTTGATAAAAACCGAACATGAGAGATTGTACCACTACCAGCAGGGAAGATGACAATTATATGCAATTGGATATTCACGGTAAAGCAAAACTCCAGAAGGGAGGGTGGAGATGTACAAAGCACGATTAGTGGTAAAAGAATATAGTCAAATGTATGAAAGTGACTATGTGAAATCTTTGCACCAATTGCAAAGATGAACATGGTGAGGACATTGGCTTATTTGATAGTGAATGGTGGATGAAGACTCCACCAACTGGATGTGAAGAATGTTTTTCTTCGTGAGGAGCTACTAGAGGATGTATGTATGTAGATACTACTAGGATTCAACACGTCCCCGACAGTGGGCAAGGTGTGTAGGTTCAGGAAGTCACTGTATGACTTGAAGTAGTCTCCTTGAGCCTGGTCTGACAAGTTTAGAATGACGATGGTTGACATGAGATATTAACAGATCAATGCAAACCACATGGTAACACCTATTTAAACACATATGTTAAATGAAATAACAAGTTTTTTAAGTGCAATCAATTATTTGCAGATTAACCTCACAGAAATGAAATTATTACCATGTATGCAAATATAATATTAAAAAATAACAATCATAGAGACAACAACACCAAAATTTGCATGATTTGTTCAAGAATGGCTTGCATATGCGGGGAGAGGAGCACAGATAGATTGCTATCAAATTTATGGAATAGTATAAATTAAAGGAGTAGTTACATATATCATCATCATCATTTAAAATTCAGTCATTACAGTCATGCTCTTAAGTATTACTAGTTATATGATTAAAAATTACTGTAGTCAATTATCAGTCAATTATCCTGACTGATCTTATTGGCTATCGAAGGGTCTTTTCCTCTTCCATGGTCCAGCAGGATTAAGATTGTTGTTGAGGCTGCTAAAGGGTTAGCTTTTCTCCATGGTAGCGCAAAGCCGGTTATCTACAGGGATTTCAAAACATCTAATATTCTTCTAGATATGGTTCGTTCTACAATTTGCTATATTTGATTTCTTAAACAAAAATAGTCCTACAAATATATAACAGTTTTATTCTTTCTACAGGACTACAATGCAAAACTTTCTGACTTTGGACTGGCTAAAGCTGGACCCCAAGGAGATAAGACTCACGTATCAACCAGAGTTGTTGGTACATATGGTTATGCTGCACCAGAGTACATTATGACTGGTACAAATTCGAAGTCATATTAAGAGTATTTACTCCTCCCAAATTGCATAGAATCTCTTATTCCAACGGTTTGCCCGTCTAACACACTGTATGTATACTTGCTCACACGTACTTTGGAAAGAGCTTACTAGAAGGAGAAGTTTAGGATTTTTGATCCAGACTGGATAGAATTGCAAAACTTACTTTTTCTGTTATTATTCTTGAAAACTATCATACTATCGACAATTCTGCAACTAGTTTAGGAATAAAGTAGCAATTACAGAAAGAGCATCACTTGTTGACTTTGCATGCAAATGGTAGGAAAATGGCATATTGGATTCAGAATCTAAGAGGCCTTTGGGATCATTTAAATTTTTTATTTTTGTTCTTATATTGTATTGTTTATATTTTGATTTGAAACAAAACATGTTTGACTTTTTTATTAAAGCATGAAAAAAATACTCAAAATGCTTAAAATATGTTTTAAGTATTTTTAAAAATAGATTAATTTGTTTTTAAAAACAATAAATAAAAATATTTAAAAAAACACAAAACAAAAGAAAAACAAAAACAAAATTGATCCCAAACAAGCCCTTAGGATTTTGTGCCTTTTTTCTNGCTTCTTATTAATCATCAGGATTCTTTTTGATTTTGCCCTGATCGAGTTGAACTTTTGAGATGCTTTTGATGGCGGATTGGACTCTTTTCTAGGGCTTTCAAATTTGGAAGGTTTTCTTCTTCAATTAATCGTGTCTATATAGATGAGAGCGGGTGGAATTAAGGGTTTTCAGTCGATGAATAACAATTGCAAATCTTTACTACTTAATTTTGTATCCATGAAGAATTCCCTGAAAGTCAGGAGTTAATTATTTGGAGATTCAAATTGTTCCGAGCCTCTTCGGTTTCTCTGAACTAATTCCAAGAAAATTTTGTTCTAACCCTACCGGTTTCTCGCCCTTCAGTTGCTTGCTGGGATTTTACATAGTTTTTCCTGATTTGTGTACTGGATAATGATCAATTTTGTATTCAGAAAAGGATGTCCTAAGTCAATGATTAAGCTGCGGTCCTGGTCAAGCATTTATTTGGTTGGAAGTTGCTGATGCCTAACTATTCCTTCCGGCACCATTTCTTTTGGTCAAATTTTCAGCACTGTCTCTGATTCATATTTTGCACCTATCATCTTATTTTTAAANCTTCAAATTGTTCCGAGCCTCTTCGGTTTCTCAGAACTAATTCCAAGAAAATTTTGTTCTAACCCGACCGGTTTCTCGCCCTTCAGTTGCTTGCTGGGATTTTACTTAGTTTTTCCTGATTCGTGTATTGGATAATGGCCAATTTTGTATTCAGAAAAGCATTTCCTAAGTCAACGATTAAGCTGCGGTCCTGGTCAAGCATTTATTTGGTTGGAAGTTGCTGATGCCTAACCATTCCTTCCGACACCATTTCTTTTGGTCAAATTTTCAGCACTCTCTGATTCATATTTTGCACCTATCATCTTATTTTTAAAATCTTTGATAAAATTTGACTGTGGTTGTTGAGTTCAGACCTATTCTTCTTCCATTAAAGTACTTCGGTTAGATGAACACATCGTTGACTTCCAATCTTGGCCCACCTTGATTGGAATTTAAGGGGGCTGATGCCGGATGTTGCACGATTCATTAATTTAAATTTAGGATGAAATGCACCCAAAAAAAAGTCATTTTTTAGATTTAAACCCATATAAGGATTTAGGATTCACACCACAAAGGAAAAGACTATCATTTAGCTTAAATGATCAAATTTAAATTACATGCGCAGAATCAAGCACAAAATTTTTAGATCGCAATAACTTAGAATACAAGTCAATAATTTGATTATCCTTGTCTCTCATGGTTACTGGGAGAAATCCCAAAGTTATTGTAAAGTTTTGTATAACATTCAAAAATATTGCATCTAACCGACACATTAGTTCAAGAGACAATAACAACAACAAGCCTTTTACATTGTACATCACAAACCCCCTAATGTCCTTCTTGCTCGTTCGTATTTCTAGCCTCGCTTATTTCTCTAGTCTTCAACAACACACGTTTCTCACTTCGTTGCCTTATATGCAAGCACTGTAAGCCAAAGAATGTTGAAGCATCTTTCGCTGCTTCAACTTTGCATGCCGCACACTCTCTCACCAAACAAAAAAGGAAATTGCTTGACAAGGCTTGATGATGGTATCTGTTCTCACCATTGACACCAAAGTTGCTATTTCTATATTGTGTCTAAAACCTACTAAGCAAAAAATTTCACTCTTCTAAGTTGTATTTTGATGTTCAAAATTTTCTAGTTTACAAAATTTTGTGTTTGTTACCTCTATTACTATTAGATACCCAAAAGAATGTTGAATATAGTTCAAGCTAAAAAGAAACTAAAATATTAGTAGCAATCTAAAGATACAGGCCAAATATTGTTGCGATTGAACATGAAGATGATCAGGGTGATGAAGAAAATTATGATTTAAGAGATAATGATGATGATGATGAAGGAAATAAGATTTTTTTGAATTGTGATGATGATGATTCTTAAGATAAATAGTTTAATTTATTAAAAAATATTAGATTGGTAAATTACAATATTTTAAATTTTAAATGGTTAAGGTATTACACACTTGAACTTAAGTGTATCTTTAATTGTTTTTATTATTATGATGGTTTATCTTTTAATTTAATAGCTTTTCATATTTAGCTGCATTTTTATTCATAGTTTTTCATTTTTTAGTGACATGTTTAAAACTTCACGTGATTCACTATGTGTTGGCTCCACGAGAACCTTTGTGTGATAGTGTGCTACTTAGTATTGACAAATCTGATGGACAAAATGGTCTCGAATATATTTTATTGTATCGAGTTTTATCGTCTAATTTCCATGCATCCTTGACATTATTTCTTGGTTATTATTGTAAAAACTCCATGAATCTTATACTGGCTCTTTTTTTTTTTCATCACATGTCCCTTTTGTGTTATTTTAAAACATGGTGCATATCTTTTGTTTCATTCTGAGAAGTTAGTAATAAAAAAACATGAACTTTCAATGCAGCTACAGAAGCAAGATACTTAAATGCTAGCATTCGTGAGATGAATATTCCATATGAAACTATGTTCTCTGTGGAAAATGACAATAAATCCACAGCCAAAGATAAACCAAGTTGTGATCCACTACAGTTCACATTTCAGGAGCTGAAGATTGCCACTGGAAACTTCAGACCTGATAGCATCCTTGGTGAGGGTGGATTTGGGTATGTTTTCAAAGGATGGATAGAGGAAAACAGCACAAATCCTGCAAAACCAGGAACTGGTGTAACTGTTGCTGTCAAAAGTTTGAAACCAGATGCTCTTCAGGGACACCGGGAATGGTTGGTATGTGCGCAACACTTTTTAGATTGCAAAATTTACAAAAATGAAAGAAATTTCTGATTACTTTTGCCAGCTTTACTGTCCTTTATATAATCAACATTTCTTTCTTTTATTGATTACAGGCTGAAATTGATTTCCTTGGACGGCTACATCATCCTAATCTCGTTAAACTTGTAGGATACTGCATCGAAGATGACCATAGGCTTCTTGTTTATGAATTTATGCCCCGAGGAAGTCTTGAAAACCATCTTTTCCGAAGTATGTAAGGTGTTTTTTAATTCCCAAATCTTTCGAAGAATTTGAGTATAAATCTTGGATACATACTTTATGTTTAATTATGTGAAGTATATAATTGAAATGTTTAAGTATTTCTTTGGATTTGGAAGGAACGAGATCTATAAAATCTTCTTCTTGGATCTTGTATTAAAATGCTTATTCATGTGATGTTATGTTACTCCGTTAGATGTTGCACTATTGATGTTATTAATTTGCCCCTATTTGCAGCTAAACAAACCAAAAAATAAATAGTAAGCAGCTTTTTTTTATTTGATATGACCAAAATAATATCGAATACAAGTATTAAAACTGCACTGCAGCTTTATCTTCTTTAGTTAGTTTGATTATAGATCTTAATTAAAGTACATGTATTTTTGTTGGACTTTATTTAAAAATTACGTCATTGCAATTGAAATTCGAAGATTTATATTCCTTGATTTTTAGATTGTACTAGACTGTAGATTTGTGCTTCATATTGAACTTGGTTGTATTCTTTTCCCCTTTTTTTCAAAATCAAAGATGATTGCAATTGACAAATTTTCATTTAAAATACTTTCTTAAATGATTTATATTGGTTCCATGTGGCTTCTACTTAAATGTATGGTGCAAACTAGTTACTGTGGGAAGTAGCTTGGGTGAAGGATATTAGGTGAATCACAGCACAGTTTGCTTTTCTATTTTACATGCCACCTTATGTAGGAATTAGAATTGAGAATTATCAATTTAATGGCTTTTATTATCCATCTCCTCCTCTGACAATAAGGAAATCCTTCCCGTTTAAAGTGTTAAGCATAACTCTTTTTAGACAAATCAACTCTTATATTCCTCTTTTAAATATTAAAATCATTGTTTTATATTTCTTTAAACTTGTATTAGGCATTGCTGATAGAAGGATTTGTTTACGGAATCTTCGAGGTTCAACTTCATTCTTTTTGTGTCATTTTGTCATAACTTGAGTATCCAAAATAACTCTTTAGGTGCGCTAAAGACATCAATCAGATTGTTGTGAGTTATGTGTAATTAGAGGGTTTTATTGGGTTTAGTTGTTGAACATTGTAACACCTATTTAAACACATATGTTGAATGAAATAGCAAGTTTTTCAAGTGCAATCAATGCATTATGATTTCAAAACCTAACCCTAACAACCCGCGTTAGGGTTGAACGACGTGCACCATCGTCTTTGCGAGCGGTATCTTCATCACGAAACAGTTATGATCATAGCTTACTGGGACTGGTGGTCTGTTCATTGTCGAAACTGTTGTTGCGAGGGACCGCCGCTACTTCCCTCGCTAGCTGCTCCGTGGGTTGCAGCTTACCCGTGTGAGCGGGGAGAGCGGATGACGAGAAAAATGGGAGCTTTGCGGCTGCTTTGTGGGTTGTGGCTTACCCGTGTGAGTAGGAGGGTGTAGCTTCGGAAGAAGGAACTTTCGGAGCCATTGCATCGTGTGATTCGGTCCACTAGTGCTCTTCTCGAGCGCAGGAGTGGAAGAGGGGACTTCTAGAGGTCTTTGTGCATCCCATGCATCCCGAGCGGAGAAGGAGCTCCCATAGCTTCGACAAAAGGGAAACTAGCTATTTAGTTGTTGCTTTCTAGTGAGCCCTAATCTCGACAACTGGGAGCTTCAAAGTGATTCCTTCGTTTGCTACGAAGCAGAGGAGAAGTGCATACGGCTGCATGTGAAGCAATATGGAGGTTCAAGAGGCTTCGACTGTAATAGAATCTGGCAAGGGCTTTGGATCAGGCATACAAAGCAAAGAATAGTTATATCGAGGATACTAGATGACGGAGATCTTATTGGAGGTAAAGGATTGAAACTTCTGGGGAAGATGGATCCTGAAATTCTGAAGGCCTTGGTCGAGCTCATAAAGAAAGCTAGTGTCTCAACGGGAGCCACGTCAACACGTGCTCCAACTCAGCCAAGTGGACTTCCATGAATGCGATCAACTTTTGATGCCTTGAGCTCAAGTAGGACAGTTGCTTAGGGGGAGACTCGTAGATGCTACAACTGCAAGAAGTGGGACACCCGAGCAGCACGTGTCCAAATCTACCCAAGGAGAGAGAGACGGGTTGGCAGTCTAGAGGTCGTGGTCATAATTGTAGGGGCCAAAGGGGTAAAAGAGGGGGCAATCAACGGAGAACGAGAGAGAGACATGGGTGGTTTTACAGATGAGTATTATGAGTTACCGAAGATGTTGAAGAGGAAGCAGCGAGCGACATATAATGTCATTGGGGATGCATCTACCTTATCGTCATCCAAGAGAAACACTGCTAGTTATGCTCACTCAACCAAAGGTGCTCGTGATACACACGTTCTTGTCTCTATATTCACCACAAATTCGCCAGAATAGATAGTAGATTCTGGTGCATCTCACCATGTGATAGGTGCTACTAGTGAGTTATCTTCTTATACTCACTTAGCAGTTCCAAATAGCATTCAGACCGCTTAGGTATAACATGACCTGTGGTTGGTAACGGTACAATGAGGTTTATCAATTCTATGATTTTGTTCAATGTTTTATATGCTCCTTTTCCAGTGAACATTTTATCCAATAGTGTCATTATACTCCTAATAAAATGTGTTTTTCATTTGACATTCCAAATGTGATCTTTTCAAGAGAAGGGGACTAGCTGGAAGCTTCGGATTGACATGTGGCATAGTGAACTATGGTACTTGGATACGAAGGGGATAGACTCAGCCTTGACATCCATGATTGAGAATGTTGGAGCAGGAGGATTTGAGAGAGTATAGATGATGTATTGTTGTTACATCACAAGTGCATGAGATATTCTTCTTTCAGTTTATTGAGTCATTTGTATCCATCCTTGTATGAAAAAACAAATAAGGAGAAGCTAGTGTGTGATGCTTGTGAGTTTTGCAAGCTCATTAGGAGCTCTTATGTCAGTTTTGGGAATAAGAGCTCTGATGTGTTTTATTTGATACATTCTGATGTATGAGGATCTTGTCATACTAGTTCTATGAATGATCATCGTTATTTTGTTACATTTATTGATTATTTTTCTCGTGTTACCTGATAAATTTGATAAAACAGATGAGGTGTGGTTGCTTGCTTTAAAGATTTTCACATGACAATCCAGACCCAATATGGGCAGTTGTGAAGGCACTAAAATCTAATAATGGGACAATATATCAACAAAACATTTGGGGACTACCTGTCAGCTCAAGGGATATAACATCAAACCACATGCCCATGCACACCAACACGAAATGAAGTAGCAGAGAGGAAGAATCAACATCTTCTAGAGGTTGCCCGGAGCATGATGATAACGGTTAATGTCCCGCATCACTTATGTGGGCAAACAGTGTTGACAACCACTCAATTAATTGACAGGATGCTCTCAAGATTCCTGGAGTGGAAGTCTTCTTATCAGATGCTGAAAGGAGACAATAGTAAGATCCTTCCATTGAAGATATTTGGATGTGTATGTTTTTTTTGAAAGACATCTGGCCATTTATAGGGAAGTTGGATCTCAAAGTTGTGAAATGTGTGTTCGTGGGTTATTCTGCTACTCAGAAAGGTTGTGTCTGCTGGAGTCTGATTGAGAAATGAATCTTTGCGAGTATGAATGTGTCATTCAAAGAGTTTGAACCATACTACACTCTGGAGGTGAATTCACCCTTCGGTGACTCAACATACGCTGGAGATATGTGACAAGAAAGAGTGATTAGAGTAGAGATGAAGTGGTGCAAATGGAATCAATGACATATTTTGTGATATGGAATGAATCAATTGATGAGACGGAAATCGAGGAGATTAAACCCAAAAGTGGTGGGACTCAAGCTAAAGGTCAACTAAGGGCATACACCGATGAAAAAGAAAACTGAGATAACCGAGTCTGCAGTGTCAACAAATCTCTTGTCTGATCTTCCCCAACTTTTGAGACACCTACATCATCAACTTTTCATTCAAAACTCCCAGGTGATATTATTTTTCTTCCATCCACTCCTACCCCCTAACGTTAATGAGGTCCTCCCACAATAATATGGGACATCCTCCTGATCGTTTTGAGTGGGAATTTGACATTATGAACTTTATTTCTTATTCTAACATCTCAATTTTGCATGGAGCATCCACGGTATCTAAAGAGGATCCTCTAGAAGGTTGCTAAAGAGGATCCCAAGTGGAAAGCGACGATGTATGAAAAGCTTGGAGCTCTTGATAAAAACCGAACATGAGAGATTGTACCACTACCAGCAGGGAAGATGACAATTATATGCAATTGGATATTCACGGTAAAGCAAAACTCCAGAAGGGAGGGTGGAGATGTACAAAGCACGATTAGTGGTAAAAGAATATAGTCAAATGTATGAAAGTGACTATGTGAAATCTTTGCACCAATTGCAAAGATGAACATGGTGAGGACATTGGCTTATTTGATAGTGAATGGTGGATGAAGACTCCACCAACTGGATGTGAAGAATGTTTTTCTTCGTGAGGAGCTACTAGAGGATGTATGTATGTAGATACTACTAGGATTCAACACGTCCCCGACAGTGGGCAAGGTGTGTAGGTTCAGGAAGTCACTGTATGACTTGAAGTAGTCTCCTTGAGCCTGGTCTGACAAGTTTAGAATGACGATGGTTGACATGAGATATTAACAGATCAATGCAAACCACATGGTAACACCTATTTAAACACATATGTTAAATGAAATAACAAGTTTTTTAAGTGCAATCAATTATTTGCATATTAACCTCACAGAAATGAAATTATTACCATGTATGCAAATATAATATTAAAAAATAACAATCATAGAGACAACAACACCAAAATTTGCATGATTTGTTCAAGAATGGCTTGCATATGCGGGGAGAGGAGCACAGATAGATTGCTATCAAATTTATGGAATAGTATAAATTAAAGGAGTAGTTACATATATCATCATCATCATTTAAAATTCAGTCATTACAGTCATGCTCTTAAGTATTACTAGTTATATGATTAAAAATTACTGTAGTCAATTATCAGTCAATTATCCTGACTGATCTTATTGGCTATCGAAGGGTCTTTTCCTCTTCCATGGTCCAGCAGGATTAAGATTGTTGTTGAGGCTGCTAAAGGGTTAGCTTTTCTCCATGGTAGCGCAAAGCCGGTTATCTACAGGGATTTCAAAACATCTAATATTCTTCTAGATATGGTTGGTTCTACAATTTGCTATATTTGATTTCTTAAACAAAAATAGTCCTACAAATATATAACAGTTTTATTCTTTCTACAGGACTACAATGCAAAACTTTCTGACTTTGGACTGGCTAAAGCTGGACCCCAAGGAGATAAGACTCACGTATCAACCAGAGTTGTTGGTACATATGGTTATGCTGCACCAGAGTACATTATGACTGGTACAAATTCGAAGTCATATTAAGAGTATTTACTCCTCCCAAATTCCCGTCTAACACTCTTTATGTATGCTCGCTCACACGTACTTTGGAAAGAGCTTACTAGAAGGAGAAGTTTAGGATTTTTGACCCAGACCGGATAGAATTGCAAAACTTACTTTTTCTGTTATTATTCTTGAAAACTACCATTCTATCGACAATTCTGCAACTAGTTTAGGAATAAACTAGCAATTAGAGAAAGAGCATCACTTGTTGACTTTGCATGCAAATGGTAGGAAAATGACATATTGGATTCAGAATCTTAGAGGCCCTTGGGATCATTTAAATTTTTTATTTTTGTTCTTATATTGTATTGTTTATATTTTGATTTAAAACAAAACATGTTTGACTTTTTTATTAAAGCATGAAAAAAATACTCAAAATGCTTAAAATATGTTTTAAGTATTTTTAAAAATGGATTAATTTGTTTTTAAAAACAATAAATAAAAATAGGTAAAGAACACAAAACAAAAGAAAAACAAAAACAAAATTGATCCCAAACAAGCCCTTAGGATTTTGTGCCTTTTTCTTTTTTTTATTTTTTGGATTTTGTGCATAGAATTTTTTTAATTCAGATTTTATAGATGTGATTATCAACGTACATGAAATATACTAGATGAAAGTAGGCCAGAGTTTAGCAGGAGTGGAAAGTACATTCTCACTGTTGAATTCCAGTTTATGCCATAGGCACTTGAGCAGTTCAGATACAGGAATTTTTAACTCTTAAATGCTCTTAATCTTCTTAAAGTTTAGATAAATATTACTTGTGTACATTTAATGCAGAATGATTTATAATTAGTTTTTCACTGTTTTCTGATGTCTTATAATGATACAATATATTTAGATCAAACAAAACAACTTAGGATTCAGAGATCAAAGGCAATTCTATATAGGGAAGCTTACTTTCTATAGATCGAAACCAATAAATTAAAGAATTAGACTGCAAACCATATGAAATGATCAAATAAATTTATAGAAATAAAGAGTAAATTAGAATCACAAAAAAAATCAAGAGAGTAATTGCAATTTATTTGCCACAATTAGATCTTCAATTGTATAAAATTTATACAAATAAAAAACACTATCAAGCTAATAATATGTTGTGTAAAAGAGCTTGGGTGCAAGAAACAAATTCACAGAAGTAATAGATATTCAGATCTCATGTCAGTACAATGAAATGACTTCCAACATAACTAGATGGTTACACTTGCATCGCACTAGAAGAAATCATACATCTAACATGCACACAAGTTTAAAACTGGAATAGAAACTAATATATTTCCCATAGTATATCACTGGCCCAGAATCTCCTAAGCAATGAATAGATATGAGGTATTGGGGAGTGATCTATGATTATGTTATCGTTCTTAAATATTAATATTTCATAATTACAGCTTGATATGCTTCTTGTTATGTTTTTCTTAGGCCATAATCAACCATTATAAGAGTTTTACAACTATTTTTATTTTATTTTTTTCATTTTTTTCTGTAACGGAATTCAAAAATCAAATTCTCTTATAATACCAACTCATTATATGATTCAACAAAAGTTTTTAATCATGACATGAAAAATATTGTTTTGAATGCAAAAGCATACTAATAAAATTGCAAAACTTCATACTTTAGATGAAGCACCTATATACATTTTTTATTTCAGGACACTTAACATCAAAAAGCNACATTATAAGAGTTTTACAACTATTTTTATTTTATTTTTTTCATTTTTTCTGTAACGGAATTCAAAAATCAAATTCTCTTATAATACCAACTCATTATATGATTCAACAAAAGTTTTTAATCATGACATGAAAAATATTGTTTTGAATGCAAAAGCATACTAACAAAATTGCAAAACTTCATACTTTAGATGAAGCACCTATATACATTTTTTTATTTCAGGACACTTAACATCAAAAAGCGACATCTACAGTTTCGGTGTTGTGCTACTTGAAGTCTTAACGGGTCGAAGATCCATTGACAAAAAGCGCCCGCCCGGCGAGCAAAATCTCGTCGCTTGGGCTCGGCCACAGCTTGGTGATAAAAGGAAGCTTTTGCATCTTGTAGATCCTCGTCTAGAGCTCAACTATTCAATTAAAGGTGTGCAGAAAGTAGCCCAGATTGCCAACAGCTGTCTTAGCAGGGATGCGAAAGCTCGCCCTTCCATGGATTTTGTCGTCAAGAATCTTATGTCATTGCAGGATCTGAATGACCTCGCCTACAAGTCTTTTCGTTCTCGCGGCTCTCATCAATCTTCAGCTCAAAGTAGGCAACCAAAAGAACGGTTTAGCAGTAACATATTTAACACTTAATTCCTATGTATTTACATATCTAACACCTAAAGTTCAATTTTTTACATATGCACAATCTTACCTATGCATGAAATGATGTTTTTCACTTTCAAAAAGTTGAAATGATCATATTTTTGATGTGATACGAAAGATTTTAGTGGTATAAATGTAAAAAAACAAGTCCAAGTGTTAGATATGTAAATGTATAGGAATTGGGTGGTATATATGTAACTGCCCCTAAAAGTAATGGTGCAACATTTCGATTAGTAAGGCTGACTAATTTTGGTTTTTTGTTGCAGGNCAACACCTAAAGTTCAATTTTTACATACGCACCATCTTACCTATGCATGAAATGATGTTTTTCACTTTCAAAAAGTTGAAATGATCATATTTTTGATGTGATCCGNTAACACCTAAAGTTCAATTTTTTACATATGCACAATCTTACCTATGCATGAAATGATGTTTTTCACTTTCAAAAAGTTGAAATGATCATATTTTTGATGTGATCCGAAAGATTTTGGTGGTATAAATGTAAAAAAACAAGTCCAAGTGTTAGATATGTAAATATATAGGAATTGGGTGGTATATATGTAACTGCCCCTACAAGTAATGGTGCAACATTTCGTTTAGTAAGGCTGACTAATTTTGGTTTTTTGTTGCAGGCAAGGCAATAGGTTGATTGTAGCTTCTTCTGGCGCAGAATTTTGGTTCTCCTTTAACAAATATATGATTGCCAAATCTTCATGGAATAAATAATGCTGAAATTGAAGATCGGNCATTTTAGCTTCTTCTGGCGCAGAAATTTGGTTCTCTTTAACAAATATATGATTGCCAGATCTTCATGGAATAAATAATGCTGAAATTGAAGATCGGCCAATGGAAGAATATCAGTTGTTTTTGCCTGCAGGGCAATCTAGGGATTTAATCTGACGCTTGTGATATTTTCATAACTCAGTTGTACATACGAATGAATATATATATTTGATATGGTTTTTATGAATGATCCAAAGAGTGGTTTTCAGTGGTAGGTTTCATTAATACATAATATATGTGGAGGACTTGACATTTCTGTATTGAAGTTTTATATGAATGCAAGCTCCAACTAAGCATTCACCTTCATCAAAAACTGTGTAGTAAGCACACACCAACATAAGTCTGATGATTCATTTTAAAACTATTAATATTAATCAGAAAATTTACAAACATACCACTAAATTCCTATGTATTTACATATCTAACACCCAAACATCAGTTTTTACATGCATAACATACCTCTTTACTCATGCATGAACAGATGTTAAATTGGTGATATTTTTTATGTGATACGAAAATTTTGGAAAGAATAAATATAAAAAAGTAAATTTTTAGAGTTATAAATGTGAATACATGAGAATTTGGGTGGCATATAACTGAATGCCCCATATTAATTTATAAATGAAAATATTTCCACAAATAAATGAATAAATCTCCCAAAAACAATATAAAAGAGGCAGAGACATGGAGACAAAACAAATGGTTTGGTTCATACATACCAGCTGCACATAAAAAAGGAGGATTCTCCTCAATCCAGTATTATAATCTCGGCTCTGGGAGAAGACCTTCGGAACCGCATGATCTCTCTGAAAAGTTCGACTTTCTTGTGGCCTACAACATCTAGCTGTATAATTAGTGACTCGAGCCTGGATGCAGTAGAAAGTATAAATTCTATGAACTCCATTTCATTGCGCACTCCCACAAGCTCAGTTAGCCTCACCATTCGAAGCTCGTCCAAATTAAAATTACGGCTTTCCTTCCAATCAAAACACCTCGATGTAGGTTCGGGGGAAGTGGATTCAACTGAGTAAGCCTGCAAAAGAAGATTACGCATTTAAATTAAGGCTTCGTTTGAAAGCTGCGTTTTAGCAGCTTATTTGAAAACACAATTGATTTTTATACTAAATATGGATCGCGGGTTGAACAACACAGTCCGTGTTTCTAGATAAGTGGTTTATCTAGATAAGCACAAGCTGCCCCAAACACACCCTGAGTCTTTAACTTAACATAGATACTTGAGCTCACTAACACCCCTACTTCCAACAAACTTCAAATTAGTTGTTAGCTAATAGACCCAATGGAACATTAGAGTAATTGTTTATAAATAATGGGCACTTTAAGCACGATTTTTAAGAAGTACAACCTAAAACATTTTCACAAATTTATATAAAATTCTTAACAGACATACCTGTAGTTGAAGTTCCCTAAGCACGGGGGTATTTTGTAACAATGAACCAAGTGTCGCGACAAGCTCCTGATCTTCAAAATTAAAACTGCTCAACAAAACTTTCTTCAAGCAACTATAAGTTGGGAATCGCTTAAATAAACCACCTCTAGTCAGAAACTGCCAAAGGAAAATATTACACAATATATTAGTGATTGAAGACAGCGACAAAGTTAAAAAGGATAAAAAATGGAAATTTACTTGCATTCCATAATTCTTATGTATTTTCATAACAAAAACAACATGCATTTTTGTCATAAATCTATGCATGAAAAGGTGGGATTCATTTTTACAAAGAAAATGATGGTGATTTCCTTCATGTGATGTTTGAGATTTGAGTGATATAAGTGTAAATATGAATGTTTAGGTGTTCGATATGTAAATACATGAGAATCATGTGATATGTATGGAAAAGACCAAAAGAAAAAGAAAAAAGAGAGTCAAATCAGTTACATAAAGAGCATTTCGAAGCAGCTCCAGAATCTCAATCTTGGGAATATTGCTTAGGCACTTATTAAAATAGCACTCTCTGCAGCGCTCTCCGTCATTGAAAGTATCTTCACGCTCCAACCTTAATGAAAAGGAGNTGATATGTATGGAAAAGACCAAAAGAAAAAGAAAAAAAAGAGTCAAATCAGTTACATAAAGAGCATTTCGTAGCAGCTCCAGAATCTCAATCTTGGGAATATTGCTCAGGCACTTGTTAAAATAGCACTCTCTGCAGCGCTCTCCGTCATTGAAAGTATCTTCACGCTCCAACCTTAATGAAAAGGAGACGAGCTCTGGCATATTTTCAAGATGGATGTCATCAAACATCCCCGCAATCATCAATTCCTGAAGCTTAAGAGCATTCAACTTAAGATGACCATTGTAATCGCAATCGATAAAGGCTAACTTTTTCAGAATTGGACATTTGGAGACAAGCGATGCAAAATCTACACCCGAAATCTTTACTCTTTTAAGGATAAGGGAGGTGAGGCAGCTAAAACCATTAAAACTACAGGGAAGCTTAAATCCACAAGCATACAGATCCAGAGANGCTATGACAAATGATGTTAAGACTTGTAAGAGTAGCAAACCATATAAAAAATTTTATTTCAAACGTACAATTAGCTCTTATACCACTTGTTAGGTGGTGGTTTATAGAAGACCCAAGTTGTGCATAATGTGTTGATGAACACTCGTCAACCTGCAAAGCTTAAACAAATGGGGCAAGGATCATAACTGATATATAAAATCTAAATTTCTATAACACTATTATTTAAGCTTATAAATTTCTCTAATCTCAAATTATATGGTTCATTTTTTACCACAAGTGATTTTTTTTCATTATCATCGCCTGCAATACAATAATAATTATCACTTTCTCTTCAATTGAGTTATTTATAAACTGCGTATGATCTCCTTGACTTTGCTTACATCCCATTCCACATAGGCCTTTTGTGATCTCCCAAATCATGTTTCAACCCATATGATGCATTTTTTTAGTTTGCATGCCTCATTTTCTAAAAAGAAGTTATTGAATCCTAGTGGGAGATCCATACAAATTTCTCCCAAGTTACCATTTTAAAGATGCATTTTTACATCATATTATTCTATGCACTATTCAAAAAAAAACATATATGAATTAAATTCATTTTGACAATTAGATTAAATGTTTCAGAATAGTATATTCTATAGGATTGAGTATACATTTTAGCTACTACCTATCTTTAGAACTTTCTAAGCTTCTATCAGCTTAATATTTTAATATAAAAATATATTTTCAAACTACAACTCTTTTCCCNTTTTTTTATCAGCATTTTTTTAGATTCATAAAATTATAGACAAAGGAGGAATTTCTTAAAACAAGGGCAAGTTAAGAACCACTTTTTTATCATTATTTTTAAAATCATGTTTGTTGAGTGTGTNACTGAGCCACCACTTTCTTAAAACAAGGGCAAGTTAAGAACCACTTTTTTATCATTATTTTTGAAAACATGTTTGTTGAGTGTGTTTGAACTGATTTTATCTTTAATTTTAAAAATAATCAGATTATTATTAAAACACTTTTTAATGTTTTGAACGTTTTTAAAAATAGCTATTATTGTTGCCCACTAGGAAAAGCCGCCACACCACCATTTTTAGTTAGCCGTCGCTATTGAGTGTTGACCCATGGACAACAACCACTACCAACACATAAATAAACAAAAAAAATATTATTAAAATACCAAATATGTTATATTTCAAATATAAATATAAACAAAACAAAAAAAAAAGAAAATAAAACTAAAAGTGATCCCAAATGCCCCCCGGTCCCTTGTATAATAAATAGGGACAAAGTGTCAAACTCCAAGAATTATGATGGGAAAACTATTTCCACTAATTGGTTCCATCATATGGAACTCTAAAAAGACAAATATCTGAAGGAATTGGTCATAAAACAAGCGAATCTAACATAATGAGAACAACATTGGAACTGTTGGATCATTAGGGAACCAAGTTGAGCAATACCTAAAACCCATCAACATAAAAAATTAAACAACGATATAAAATTCATTATTAGCAAATCAAAAACTTAATTCACATTTCATTCATAATCTGGAACTATTGTCCACTATCTTAACATATCTCATAATCTCCCCCTCATATGAAAGTCTCAATATTGGTCATCGCTCGCCTCTAATGGAGACTTCTCAACATTATCAACTAGCATTCACCAAGAGCACTCAACAATGTCGAGCATATGTGGGAGTCATCAACTCTTAAATATTGTTCGACTATGACAAATGATGTTAAGACTTGTAAGAGTAGCAAACCATATAAAAAAGTTTATTTCAAACGTACAATTAGCTCTTATACCACTTGTTAGGTGGTGGTTTATAGAAGACCCAAGTTGCGCATAATGTGTTGATGAACACTCGTCAACCTGCAAAGCTTAAACAAATGCGGCAAGGATCATAACTGATATATAAAATCTAAATTTCTATAACACTATTATTTAAGCTTATAAATTTCTCTAATCTCAAATTATATGGTTCATTTTTTACCACAAGTGATTTTTTTTTTCATTATCATCGCCTGCAATACAATAATAATTATCACTTTCTCTTCAATTGATTTATTTATAAACTGCGTGTGATCTCCTTGAGTTTGCTTACATCCCATTCCACATAGGTCTTTTGTGATCTCCCAAATCATGTTTCAACCCATATGATGCATTTTTTTAGTTTGCATGCTTCATTTTCTAAAAAGAAGTTATTGAATTCTAGTGGGAGATCCATACAAATTTCTCCCAAGTTACCATTTTAAAGAGGCATTTTTACATCATATTATTCTATGGACTATTCAAAAAAAAAAAAAACATATATGAATTAAACTCATTTTGACAATTAGAGTAAATGTTTCACAATAGTATATTCTATAGGATTGAGTATTCATTTTAGCTACTACCTATCTTCAGAACTTTCTAAGCTTCTATCAGCTTAATATTTTAATATAAAAATATATTTTCAAACTACAACTCTTTTCCCATTAGGAAGGGTACCCCCACAATGCACACCCCGCCCTGAGCCAGCCCCCCCACCCCCAAAGGCATTCTTCTCTTCTTATGACTTAACCCAAAATCTTGTTTCCAAATGCCTCATATAGGGTTTGTGAATTTTTAATGGTGTTAACATTTATAAGCAGTCTTTGTGTGTAGTAGAGAAATATGAGGTGTTCAATATATTTTCTAACACAATAAGTTAAGTAAGATAATTATTGGGAGAGGTAGAAATCTTATCTTATGCCCCAACAAAGCTTTTAACTTGAAATATAGCTTGGGTGGGCTTCATCCTTCATGTATACAATTGAAGCGGTCTAAAAGCGGGTATGGGGTCAAATTCTTAATATTGTTCAAATATACTAATAGCTAAAATGTTACAAGTGAAGATATCAAGTACGTAAGAATTATCTTCCACCTAAATGTTCTCCCCTTGAAAAAAAACTTTGGCTAAGAATGCTTGCTTTACATTAAATATGACTTATTTTGAAATAAGATATTTTTGAAAGATCGGATGATAGTACTTATACCTCTTTTGAGTGCGAAAATATCCTTAAAAAAGTGTTCCATTATTAACTTTACATAGATGTTGTTTATCAATGTGTTCGTAAGATAACAAAATATTATAAGAGAAATTTTTATAATTATATTACTTCTGTACACAAGTGAGTTCAAGGGATGGTTTGGTTTCTTGCGTTAGTAGTATAAAGTTAACAAAAGATGGGTGTTTTCAAAATTCTGGCATTTGGTTAGATGAAAAAATAATGCCGTGTAAAATTGTGGTGCATTTTAAATTTACCTTACAGTCCAAGATTGGTGTATTCCAAATCCATCAGATTTAAGTAATTTCTAAATAAGCTGCAAACTGTAATCTATTGTCATTGCCACCATCGCATGTCGGCTGCCTGTCGCAACCAACCGCCATCCGCCGCAAGAGTTACAACCACCGATCACTACTACTGCTATCACAAGTATGTTTACATTTATTTTATTTTTCCTCAAACAAAACAAAAAAAATGAAAAATTTTGCATTTATTTTACAATAAACTAAACAACTTAAAAAAGTATTTCACATACACAACATTCCAATTATTATTTTTTTATATAGAATTCTTTTTTTAACAAACCAAACATCTCCAAAATGAAATTTGATTTGAATCATGTTAAAGGGTTTTAAATTTATAAAATATATGCAATTCATAATAATTTATCTCCAATATCCTCTGGAACTTGATTTTGGAAGATAAGAGCCTCAGCAACTGCAAGAAGATGTATATTATTTGTTTGAGGGGATTGGGAAAGGAGTATTTAAAAGCAATGCTTTCTTTGCTCATAGGAGATAATATTTGGTTGAAAAAAAATCTAAGGAGTTGGTTATACTATTTTTTTTTTCTTTGTTGATTTTAAATATATTTTTTATAATGGTGATACATGTTGTAAGAATATAACTCACATCTGTTTTTTATATGATCAAATATAGTTATGTCATTTAAATATAGTTATTGCTTTTAAGGATTTATAAGATCCCCAAATATAGAAGTAGATTGACATGAAGTATATGATTCACTCAAAGGAATGAATACTCCATGAATGAATACTCCATTATGTTTAGCAATCTCAAAAGTTTTGCAATAAAAAAATATGACCATACCAGCACCAGTGCACCGGATCTCATTGGAACTCCGCAATTAAGCCTGCTTGGGCAATAGTAGTACTAGAATGGGTGACCTCCAAGGAAGTCCTCATGATGCACCCATATCTTATAACACTATCATTGTCAGGTTTCAAGCCCCGAATGTGAAAAGTGAAGGGTGGCGTTAGGTAGTCGACAGCCAACGTAAAATTTGTCAAAAAATTATGACATAAGTTTATTTGATCATTGAGTAAATGTTAGGGCGTCCCCTGGAAGCGACGCGTTGTATAACCTGTATACAGTAAAAAATGTGTAAGGGCTGCTACACCAACACCTGGGTGTAGCGTTAAATAAACAAGAGTTCCCACATTACGGACAGATGCAGATGAAGAAGTTAGTCTATGAAACTAATAGTATGATAGGATCTTAAAATGTAGGTACTCTCATAGGTAAATTAATAGAATTAGTTGATATTATGATTCATAAAAAGATAAATATCATATGTATTCAAGAAACTAAATGGGTAGAAAAAAAGGCTAAGGAGATTGATAATTTAGGTTTCTAAAATTTGGTATTCAGGTAAGAGTCGCATTAGAAATGGTGTAGGTGTAATTATAGATAAGAGTTTAAAAAATAATGTTGTAAAAATTAATAAATTGGAGATAGAATTATAGTCCTTAAGGTTATTGTTGATACTAAGATTTTTAATATTATAAATGTTTATGCTCCTTAAGTAGGTTTAAATATAAGTTTTAAAGATAAATTCTGGAATCACCTAAAAGACTTAATACAAATGATACCTCTTGAAGAAAGAATTTTTATTGGAGGAGATTTAGATGGACATGTCGGTAGAGTGGTAGAAGATTTTAGATATATTCATGGTAGCTACGGTTTTAGAGTGATTAATGAAGAAAGTAGAGTCATATTAGATTTTATTTTAGCGTGTGAATTTGTTATTGTAAATAATTTATTCAAGAAAAGAGATGAACATATTATTACTTATAAGAATAGATCTAATAAAACATAAATTGATTATTTTCTTATGAGAAGAAAAGATCGTCGAGAATGTAAAGATTTTAAGGTCATTCTAAGTAAGAATTTAAGTAGTCAACATCGATTATTAGTTCTAAATTTTAAGGTGAAGAGATGTAAAATAAAGAATGCTATGAATCACTATCGTAGAATTAGATAAGGGGAACTAAAAGACAAATAAAATTAATTTTATGAGAAAATTTCAAGATTTTAAGATTTAGGATGTTCATGAAGAAGCAAATTATATGTGGGATAAAGTAACAAACACTATTAAGCAAGTGACAAAAGATGTACTAGGAGAATCAAAAGAAAAAGTTCCTATTAATAAAAAATAATTAGTTGTGGAATAATAATGTGCAAAAAAATATAAAATATAAAAAGCTATGCTATAAAAGTTGGTTTAAATATAAAAGCTTAGAGAACTAGGAAAAGTATAAAATGGTCCGTACGGAATCTATAAGAACAATTTGTAATGCTAAAAATTATGTTTTTAATGATCTTTATAATATATTAAATACTAAAAAGGGTAAAATAAGTATAAACTAGCTAAATAAAGATAAAAGAAAAGTAAATATTTAACTCAAGTAAAGTGTATTAAAGATGAAAATCAAAGTGTTTTTCTTAGAAAAAAATTTAACAAGAGTGGGTGAGTTATTTTGATAAACTTTCTAAAAATATGATGGACCTTAGTGATCTTAATATCGTTTATAATAATAAAATGTTTCATTTTTATCGTCACATTAATAAAAAAAAAAATTGAGGCTTTAAGGAAAATGAAGAGTGAAAAATCTGTAGGACTTGATAATATCCCAATTGAAGTGTGGAAATATATAGGAGATTTGAGAGTTTCTTGGCTTAATAAATTCTTTAATATTATTTTAAAAACTAAAAAGATGCCTGGGGAGCAAAGAAAGAATATTTTGGTCCCCATTTTTAAGAATAAAAATGATGCACAAGAGTGTGTAAATTATACAGGAATTAAGATGATGTGACATACTTTCAAATTATGGGAGGGGATAATTGGACATAGGTTAAGGCGTATGACAAAGATTTCTCATAATCAATTTGGATTTAAGTCGGGCAGGTCTACTCTGGAAGCTATACATTTATTGAGAGGTTTGATGGAGAAGTTCAAAGAGAATAAGGAGGATCAACAAATGATTTTTATTGATTGCGAAAAAGCTTATAATAAGGTTCCGAGATATATCCTTTGGAGAGTTCTAAAGAAGAAAGGTGTTGATATGACTTATATTCAAGCCATTAAAGATAAGTATATCAGAGACGTCACTTGCGTTCGAACAGGAGGAGTGACCAAATAATTTCCTATTTCAGTTGGATTACATCAGGGATCGACATGAAGCTCATATCCTTTTGCTTTAGTTATGGATGCTCTTACTGGACATTTACAAAAGGATGTACCTTGGCGTATACTTTTCGATGATGATGTCCTTCTAGTGGATAAGACTAGAGAGAAAACTCAAGAAAAACTTGAATTATGGAGATCTACATTGAAGTCTAAAAGGGCTTTGTTTGAGTAGAACTAAAATTGAATACATGGAATGTAATTTTAGTAGTAATAACTATAGTGATGGAGTTGTAACTGTGGGTGATCAAATTATTAAAAGGTGTGAACGCTTTAGATTTCTCGGGTCTATTGTTCAAAGTGATGGTGATATAGATGAAGATGTTATTAGTAGAATTCAAGTTGGTTGGTTGAAGTGGAGAAATGCTTCGGGCCTATTGTGCGATAGAAAAGTATCGCTTAGACTGAAAGAAAAATTTTATAAGATGGTGATGAGACATGCAATGTTCTATGGCGTTGAATGTTGGCCTTTAAAAGAGAAGCATAAAACTAAGTTAAGTGTTGCCGAGATGAGAATGCCTAGTGGATGAGTGGCTTTACACTTAGAGACAAAATGCGAAATAAATATATCCGTGATAAGGGTGGTGTAGCTCCAGTGGCGGACAAAATTAGAGAGAGTGGTCTTAGATGGTTTGGTCACATTAAACGTCAACCATCTAATGATCTGATTAGGAGAGTAGATGTTTTAGGTTCAACTTATGTTAAGAAAGGCTGAGGTAGACCTAGAAAGACTTGGGCATATTGTTAAAAAATGATCTTAATTTATTAGAATTAAGTGAAAATATGACACTCAAAAGGATGCAATGGAGAAAAAAGATTCATGTAGCTGACCCCACTTAGTGGGATAAAGGTTTGTTGTTGTTGTCCACATCTTTGGGCAATGAAGGAAGCGTACATTTAAAAGTTTTAAAAAGATGAACGTCCTAACCCGTAACATAATCTCAAATATTATTTTTATTTAGAACATATATACTAAGAATATGAATAATTATTACGACCATTGTTCTCTTCAAAAAAGTATAGTCAATTTTCTCTAACTTACCCAATCGTCTTCCCCATAATTAGTTCTTGAAAACAACATTGATTAGCNGGTAAGAGCCTTGGCAACTGCAAGAAGATGTATATTATTTGTTTGAGGGGATTGAGAAAGGAGTATTTAAAAGCAATGCTTTCTTTGCTCATAGGAGGTAATATTTGGTTGAAAAAAAATCCAAGGAGTTGGTTATACTATTTTTTTTTCTTTGTTAATTTTAAATATTTTTTTTTAAAATGGTGATACATGTTGTAAGAATATAACTCACAACTGTTTTTTATATGATCAAATATAGTTATGTCATCTAAATAAAACGAATAATAAATATTGCAAATCTTTAGTTTTATTGCTTTTAAGGATTTATAAGATCCCCAAATATAGAAGTAGATTGGCATGAAGTATATGATTCACTCAAAGGAATGAATACTCCATGATGTTTAGCAATCTCAAAAGTTTTGCAATAAAGAATTTCGCTTCTAGGTGTGACCATACCAGCACCAATGCACCGGATCTCATTAAAACTCCACAGTTAAGCCTGCTTGGGCAGTAGTAGTACTAGGATGGGTGACCTCCTAGGAAGCCCTCATGTTGCACCCATACCTTATAACACTATCATTGTCAGGTCTCAAGCCCCGAATGTGAAAAGTGAAGGGTGACGTTAGGCAGTCGACAACCAACGTAAAATTTGTCAAAAAATTATGACATGAATTCATTTGATCATTGAGTAAATGTTAGGGCGTCTCCAGGAAGCGACGCATTGTATAGCCTGAATATAGTGAAAAATGTGCAAGGGTTGCTACACCAACACCTGGGTGTAACGTCAAATAAACAAGGGTTCTCACATTACGGACGGATGCGGATGAAGAAGTTAGTCTATGAAACTAATAGTATGATAGGATCTTAAAATGTAGGTACTCTCATAGGTAAATTAATATAATTAGTTGATATTATGATTCATAGAAAGATAAATATCATATGTATTCAAGAAACAAAATGGGTGGAAAAAAAGGCTAAGGTGATTGATAACTTAGGTTTTAAAAATTGGTATTCAGGTAAGAGTCACATTAAAAATGATGTAGGTGTAATTATAGATAAGAGTTTGAAAAATAATGTTGTAAAAATTAATATAATTGGAGATAAAATTATAGCCCTTAAGGTTATTGTTGATACTAAGATTTTTAATATAATAAATGCTTATGCTCCTTAAGTAGGTTTAGATATAAGTTTTAAAGATAAATTTTGGAATGACCTAAAAGACTTAATACAAATGATACCTTTTGAAGAAAGAATTTTTATTGGAGGAGATTTAGATGGACATGTCGGGAGAGTGGTAGAAGATTTTAGATATATTCATGGTGGCTATGGTTTTAGAGTGATTAATGAAGAAAGTAGAGTCATATTAGATTTTATTTTAGCGTATGATTTTGTTATTGCTAATAATTTATTCAAGAAAAGAGATGGACATATTATTACTTATAAGAATAGATCTAATAAAACATAAATTGATTATTTTCTTATGAGAAGAAAAGATCATCGAAAATGTAAAGATTTTAAGGTCATTCCAAGTAAGGATTTGAGTACTCAACATCGATTATTAGTTCTAAATTTTATGATGAAAAGATGTAAAATAAAGAATGCTATGAATCATTATCGTATAGTTAGATAAGGGGAACTAAAAGACATAAAATTAATTTTATAAGTAAATTTCAAAATTTTAAGATTTAGGATGTTCATGAAGAAGCAAATTATATATGGGTAACGTAACAAATACTATTAAGCAAGTGACAAAAGATGTACTAGGAGAATCAAAAGAAAAAGTTTCTATGAATAAAAAATAATTAGTGGTGGAATAATAATGTGCAAGAAAATATAAAATATAAAAAGTTACGTTATAAAAGTTGGTTGAAATATAAAAGCTAAGAGAACTAGAAAAAATATAAAATGGTCTGTACGGAATCTATAAGAACAATTTGTGATGCTAAAAATTATATTTTTAATGATCTTTATAATATATTAGATATTAAAGAGGGTAAAATAAGTATAAATTAGCTAAATAAAGAGAAAAGAAAAGTAAATAGTTAACTCAAGTAAAGTGTATTAAAGATGAAAATCAAGGTGTTTTTCTTAGAAAAAAATTTATTTTGATAAACTTTCTAATGAAGTTTCTAAAAATATGATGGACCTTAGTGATCTTAATATCGTTTATAATAATAAAATGTTTTATTTTTATCGTCACATTAGTAAAAAAAAAGTTGAGGCTTTAAGGAAAACGAAGAGTGAAAAATCTGTAGGACTTGATAATATCCCAATTGAAGTGTGGAAATATATAGGAGATTTGGGAGTTTCTTGGCTTAATAAACTCTTTAATATTATTTTAAAAACTAAAAAGGTACCTGAGGAGCAAAGAAAGAGTATTTTGGTTCCCATTTTTAAGAATAAAAATGATGCACAAGAGTGTGTAAATTATAGAGGAATTAAGATGATGTGTCATACTTTAAAATTATGGGAGGGGGTAATTGGACATAGGTTAAGGCGTATTACAAAAATTTCTCATAATCAATTTGGATTTAAGCAGGGCAGGTCTACTCTGGAAGCTATACATTTATTGAGAGGTTTGATGGAGAAGTTCAAAGAGAATGAGGATCAACAAATGATTTTTATTGATTTCGAAAAAGCTTATGATAAGGTTCCGGGATATATCCTTTGGAGAGTTCTAAAGAAGAAAGGTGTCGATATTACTTATATTCAAGCCATTAAAGATAAGTATATCAGAGATGTCACTTGCGTTCGAACAGGAGTAGTGACCAAATATTTTCTTATTTCAGTTGGATTACATCAAGGATCGACATGAAGCTAATATCCTTTTGCTTTAGTTATGGATGCTCTTACTGGACATTTACAAAAGGATGTACCTTGGCATATACTTTTCGATGATGATATCCTTCTAGTGGATAAGACTAGAGAGAAAGCTTAGGAAAAACTTGAATTATGGAGATCTACATTGGAGTCTAAAAGGCCTTTGTTTGAGTAGAACTAAAATTGAATACATGGAATGTAATTTTAGTAGTAATAGCTATAATGACGGAGTTGTAAGTGTGAGTGATCAAATTATTAAAAGGTGTGAACGCTTTAGATTTCTCGGGTCTATTGTTCAAAGTGATGGTGATATAGATGGGGATGTTATTTGTAGAATTCAAGTTGGTTGGTTGAAGTGGAGAAATGCTTCGGGCCTACTGTGCGATAGAAAAGTATCGCTTAGACTGAAAGAAAAATATTATAAGATGGTGCTGAGACACGCAATATTCTATGGCGCTGAATGTTGGCCTTTAAAAGAGAAGCATAAAACTAAGTTAAGAGTTGCCGAGATGAGAATGCCTAGTGGATGAGTGGCTTTACACTAAAATGCGAAATAAATATATCCGTGATAAGGTTGGTGTAGCTCCAGTGGCGGACAAAATTAGAGAGAGTGGTCTTAGATGGTTTGGTCACATTAAAAGTCAACCATCTAATCATCTGATTAGGAGAGTAGATGTTTTAGATTCAACTTATGTTAAGAAAGGCTAAGGTAGACCTAGAAAGACTTGGGCATATTGTATAAAAAATGATCTTAATTTATTAGAATTAAGTGAAAATATGACACTCAAAAGAATAGAATGGAGAAAAAAGATTCATGTAGCCGACCCCACTTAGTGGGATAAACGTTTGTTGTTGTTGTCCACGTCTTTGGGCAATGAAGGAAGCGTACATTTAAAAGTTTTAAGAAGATGAACGTCCTAACCTGTAATATAATCTCAAATATTATTTTTATTTAGAACATATATAGTAAGAATATGAATAATTATTACGACCATTGTTTTCTTCAAAAAGGTACAGTCAATTTTCTCTAACTTACCCAATCTTCTTCCCCATAATTAGTTCTTGAAAACAACATTGATTAGTAAAAAATATCAACCTACATATTTAACTTCTGATTATTTATGAATAACAAAACATTTACAATAAAGTCTACGACATGCAATACATTGTTGAATGAATGACAAAGAAACGAGTATATTTTCTTTGTTTTATAACAAACAGCTTAGGATCCATCGACATTTTTTTACCACTAAGATAGAGTCGGTAGGTTATAAGAGGTTGTTATGTGTTCTATGACACTCAAGTAAATTATCTAAGTATTAGAGGAACTATTTGAAACACTAAAAATAAAATTATTGAAGTTTTACCAATTTGAGCTGGAAAGTATAACATAAATGTCTTTTCAAAAGTGTTCAAATTTTTTTTCTTATCCATTTTTATTTTATGGGGCTTCCTAATTTCGTTAAATAAATTTCTTATTTTATAATGATTCTTTGTATCCACTAAAGACTTGAGATCTTCCATGAAGTTTCCAGCAATTTTCTTTGTTATATGCCTCTTCATCTTGCAGCAGTTGCACCATTGATTGCCTTTCTTATAAATAAATTTGCCCTTCATTCTTGGTATGACCACTGGCAATCAATCCTCCATTTCGTGTTTCGTGATAAACATAACTAATCGTTCTCAGTTAATTGTTTTCAAAATTACTATCCTTCTTCAACATGTAAAATGGAGAAGGCTTCATTCAGTGATGGAATATTTTTTTGCCCAAGATTTGTATACAAGCTTGGTCTCTGTTGAGACCTACAAAAAACTCATAAATCATTTCCTTCTCAATCTATTGTTTTAGAGTTACAAAAAAGCAGATCAGATTGTAAACCCTGGAGTTCACCTTTGATTAAATTAGTTTGATTCTTATCATGTATGATGATTGACTCTTCTTAAGAATTTAGAATTTTTAGAAAATGAGAAAAACAAAAAGTTCAGAGATAAATAAATAAATAAGAGAATTGGGAAGAAAAAAATGTTAGAATTTAAACCATAATCTAGATATCTAATGGCATGTAACAAATAGAAGTATGTCTGAATTTCGATTCGGTTATCATAAATTCAAAGGGGGTATTCATCCACAAAGCTTCTAAGAGTATACTAGGAATCTATATAATTCTAAGAAGAATAATAATAATTAAAATAAGTATAAAATCAAAAGCATTCCATAAATACTTTCTACTGAATCCATGCATCATCAAGCCTGCTCATCAATTCCCTGTTGCCAACCTTCTTTTGAATTTATCTTCAAAATACTAAAATTTCTAAATTAAACTAATTTATGTTATAGAATTTATCTAAATCGTACGCATTATCCAACCCCTTCTTCCTTAACTATTATTATAGATTAAAAACCAAAACAAAAGTAACAAACATTTAGATCAAAATTTAGAATTAATAAAGGAAATTACCATCATTTAAAATTATCGCAATGCCCAATTCTCTTCCTATTGCTCTCTGATGCTCCTGCAAGTTCGCCTGTCGGGTTCAGCCGCTGTCTGCTTCCGAGTTGCACGTTACCACTTAAGGGCTGTTCGGTGGCCGGTTCTAAGCAGGATTTAATCAATATCTTGCCAAACGGAAAAAAAACGCAACCGTAAATCCTGAGCTCCTGTAAATCATAAAATGCCGCCGATTCTCGAAAAGTTAAGTTGGACGGCGGATTTACGGGAGGGTGGGGGCTGGGGAGGAGACGAGGGTTACCTTCCTTCGTGGTTTCTGGTAGGAGTGAATCGGAAGGAGGAGAAAGATTCGAGTTTCGAAGGTCTTTGCGAATCCGAATTCCTTCGTTGGGGCTGTTACCGCGACTTGTATCGCGAGCTTTCGGTCACGAAGGCGACGGTTTTGGGGGAAAGGCTAGCGTTTTTGGGTAGAGAAGGGGAAGTGGACTAGAGGAAGATGATTTCGTGGCTGTTATTTAATTTTAGTTAGTTTATTTGATTAATATTTAATGAATAATTAATATATTATAAAATTAATTATAGTTAAATAAACTTATTTGTAATTATAGTTAAATAAACTTATTTGTAATTATTTAATCCCTCACATTCAGATTTTAACGGAAAGCAATTTACTCCTTTTTACTGCTTTTGAAATAGTAGTTCTCCCCAGTATCAGAGAAAAATTTGTGTACGTAAGATATATGTAGCGTTGCGTATGACATGAAGGTTATTCAATAGGGTATTAGAGGGTTATATCCATGTTATACCTCCTGTAACCTACATGTACCTTCTAGTACTGTTTGGTTTGATTTTTTCTTACTCGTAGGTAATCGAGAGTTCGGCTCGACGTCCCTCTTCTTTTTGTATATAAATAAATAAGAAATGAAATAGAATAAATATTTTTTTCCTGGAAATGATTAAATATTTTTCTATGACGTGTAGTCTCGTCGCATCAGTCGCATCGGTTGTGTTTCGACTTCCGACATATCATTTCTTGTGTGTATATATATGTATGGGGTCTTGCACTTGCTGAGAGTTTTGTTCCTTTTCTTTCCTCATTCCTCTGCTTCCCCCGGGTTGCATTATCGTTTCTTTCTTTCTTTGGGTTTCGTCGTCATTTTCTTCTTCTTTCATGCCTAATGCAATGGACTCCATGGTTTGAAAATACTCTCAGGAGTCATTCTGTTTGATTCTTGCCACGGAGGTTCGATTCTTCTGCAAAGGACGTAGAGAAGAACCAAGATTTGTTGTGCTATGGATCCCACAATTCTCCTCTGACCGGCCGACAATCATGAACGGGCCACAAATGACTTTTCTCCTGACCATGTCTTCTACAAGAACTATTTTAAGATGGGTCTTCCGCTACTGGTTTTTCGCAAATTGTGCTCAATCTTCAACCACTATGGTACCATGCTTGCTCAGATCCTTCCAAACTCGGTTGTCGCTATCATAACCTATGTGCTCTTCTGTCGGAGGATGAAGATGCCGTAATCGATTGAACTCTTCATTCATTTCTTCTCCTTCCAGATTGGTCATGAAGGTTACATCCAGTTTGCCGCTGACACCAAGATTTAATTTCCGGGGCTAGAGAATAAAGTGAAGGACTAGAAGATGAAGTTACTGATCGCCTAGTGTGCAGATGTACGGGGGATCCACACTTCTCCTAATGAATGCCATGTAAAGAAAGTAACAACCCCGCCGGGAATGTTCGGGACCACAGGGGTTGATCGAGTGCCAACGTCATCCCTGTTCCAGTACCTCGACCCCAATGTGATCAAACTAATGATTTGTCTCGATAGTGTTGGTACTTTGACTGAGGATCTATGGAGATTAGCCAACAACAGGGAGAACACTCGGGAGAAAGTTGTCAGGGAGATGATGGCTTTGAAGAGGCCCCATGGGAAAGGCGATTGTTTGTCATTCGGCAGAGGCCGGGGTTGGTCCAACTCGTCAGATCGGTCGAGGGGAATGGCAAAGGTTGGTATCACTTATCTACTTGTTTGTTTGTGTGTGAAATGCTTTTCCATGACTTTTGTGTAATTTGTTAGGTTCTGTGGAAGGGAGAGAGTGGGACTCTTCCCGTCCGCCTAGCCTTCCTAAGTCCAAAGGCTCATCAATGTGCTCGTCGGCTAGAGGAGTTATGGCGGCGACAGAGGGAGCCTCGTTCATGCCTCTGCGTAAGCGCGGTGAGGTGAGTCGCATCTCCTGCCCAATCTCCATCGAGACCGATTCTGAGAAGGGACTAGGGGTAGCAGATCGAGCAGAAAGTGACATTCTTAGAGGGAAGGAAAGGCTCCTGTCCCCGATGTTGACTTTCCTCCTCGTCTCGTGCAAGAAGGGGTGGTTCTACCCAAGTGGTCGCTTTCACACGATCAAGGAGCCAGTGTCTGAACAAGCGGTCACTGTGCTTTTATTGATAGCGAGATCGAGTGGTTCCTTGCCAACTCGCTGAATGGAGACTATCCCTCTATCTTGATTGACATGTTCTGATCTCTTGCCATCGAGAGGAACTTGATGTCAATGGATAGAAGGGATATGTTTTAATCAGTCAGGCATTATCATGATCTTGCCTGACAGTCTTTGCACTTCCAGACTATCCTCTTGGACAAAGCCAAGGAGGGCATTGGGTGATCTGCCTCGAGGGCCTAGAAGTTGAAATGGAAACTCCATGGCAGAAGAGAAATTGAAGCTTTCCCTCGAGCGGCAGCAGATAGATGCCCCGCAACATGAGGAAGAGGTGGCGGTTCTTCTTAAGGAAAATAAGGAGCTCAAGGAAAAATTTCATTGATGGTCACCAGAGAGGCATATGTCAAGGGTCTTTCCCTCCAGATTGCGATTGGTACCTTCCTCGCGATCGATAGTTTTGTGAAAGCACAAGCCGACTGATCCTAAGTGGCAAAACATGGAGGAACTCAAGAAACTTTCAAATTCTAAAAGCGAGGAGTCTGTGTGGCTGGCGTCGAAGTATCAGGGGGCAAACACTAAGGAGACCTTAAATGCCCAAGGTTAGAGTAGTCTCATTTTGTATGTTTTTTTTTTCTTCTTTTCCTTTTATTTTTTTGTAAAGGAGATTACTACTTGTAATCTGCAAATGAATTGTTGCAATATATGAAAATTTTTTAGATTCAGGGTTTCGTTGTCCAACCTTTTTCTCTCTTACATGTTAATTGTTGGAATGCACGAGTAAACAGTGTTATGAGTTGTTGACGAGTGTACATGTATTTCACATAAACAATAGTCATAGATTCCTTTCAGAGCTTGTCATTGGCAAATGTTAATGTCATGCTTAGGGCATAAGACGATCGTTCATGCACCCCTCGCGGAGCATGTCGCTGTCGGGTGTCAATACATCCCCTGGGCCACTTGACGATCTTTGCATTAAAATCATCAACATTTGATTCTACATCAAATCTATTTGTAATATTCTTTTCAATATTTATCATCAATGAATTCTTAAAAAAGTTATTTTTTTTTTCATTTTATCTGAAATCTTCTCTCAATAATCTTCATGCTACAAACATATGTTTAATTATTGGTGTCAAAACAAAAGTGTCAATATCAATTTAATCAAAAGATCTATAAAATGATATATGATTGCACTTTCTAACTTAAACCAGTACTTGACAAAAATTAAAAATTATAGAGTAAATGAAGAATTTAGTTTTCAGTGCAACTTTTTTATATTGATAAAGTTTTCAAGATAAAACTTATTTGCATGTTGATAGACAACATTACAATTGAATAATGGAAATCCTTCTCAATAATAAGAATACATTTTAGGGATTTTTTTTTTTAATTTTAAGAAATGTATAAAAAGCATTTCAGGAGGTATTTTGTGACACCACTACATCTACATCCACAAAATAATAAGTCAATAACTCAAAAGGTCTATTTGGGGCAGCTTGTGCGTAACGAGGCTCGCAGGTCGATCGTGGGGGTCGACCCGCAACATGGGTTTATTGTAAAAAACCCAAACGCGGCAGACAACGTTTTCAAAAAACATGAAAACTAAACGGTTATGCAGAGTTTTTGAAAACGCCGCCGCACGCCGCACTTATAAGCTGCCCCAAACGGGGCCTTAATCTACTCAAGAAAATTGAACCACATTAAATAATTTCTGAATAACACTGAAGCCACGACATATACGGTCTACAAAGGCAGTTGAGTACTGCTAAATTTTCCCAAAAAAAAATAAAAAAAAAACGAATATTTACATACATGCCACAAAATTCTCCTGTAGTTACATATCAAACGCCTAAACTTTATTATTTGCATGCATAACACTCAACTGTTAAATATCACATCAAAAACAACATTAATGTTAACTTTTTAAAGCGAAATACGTTTATCATACTGATAAGTTACGACAATAAAATGTCATAAATGTAAATATCAAATTTTGCATGTTAGATACGTAAATACATAAGAATTGTGTAAAGCGTGCATGTTAAATTCTCCAAAACAAAAGCTTTTAAACAAAATTTAGCAGTTTTGAGAGGAAATTTGAGATTTCAGAGCATTTTCGACGAGAGGAGCAAAAATATAATGAGTAAAAAAAAGGCTTTTCCTCAATATGCACTAAACTATTCAGCCATGGCAGCTAAGCTTTTCCTCATATGAGCAAGAGTTCTGAAATGAACTCCTGAATCACAGAAAGCCAAATGAAGAAATATGCACATTGAATTGAGTCTGATGATTCAGAACCCTACAACACAAACCATGGGTGTCTGAAACCCTACAAGATCGAGAATTTCTGCAAAATTCTGAATATCTTTTCAAGTTAAGCTTCAACCATTGGTTCAGGTCCTGAGGGGTCTGCATGATTCGCTACGGTTTTATTCGACTGCCGCACAGAGTTAAATAGCATATCCTTGATAACCTAGCAATCAAAAACCCCGTTCATGGCTGAGCAGAATATTTTTATTTTTTTTGTTTAAGATTGATCAACAGTCGGAGATCGCCGATCAACCTTTATAAATTGGACTAATCGAGGGGCGGACCCCCTTCCAGTCCGTGTGTTATTCGAATCCTCCCAAAAGGGCTGGGATTCGAAACCCCGACCCGAGGGCCTTACGCCAAGGCCGCTACCAATAAGCCAGGGCTCGCGCAAGGGCAAAATATGAATATATATATATATATATATATATATATATATATNACAAAAACTTAATTCACATTTCATTCATAATATGGAACTATTGTCCACTATCTTAACATATCTCATAATCTCCCCCTCATATGAAAATCTCAATATTGGTCATCGCTCGCCTCTAATGGAGACTTCTCAACATTATCAACTAGCATTCACCAAGAGCACTCAACAATGTCGAGCATATGTGGGAGTCATCAACTCTTAAATATTGTTCGACTATGACAAATGATGTTAAGACTTGTAAGAGTACCAAACCATATAAAAAATTTTATTTCAAACGTACAATTAGCTCTTATACCACTTGTTAAGTGGTGGTTTATAGAAGACCCAAGTTGGGCATAATGTGTTGATGAACACTCATCAACCTGCAAAGCTTAAACAAATGGGGCAAGGATCATAACTGATATATAAACTCTTAATTTCTATAACACTATTATTTAAGCTTATAAATTTCTCTAATCTCAAATTATATGGTTCATTTTTTACCACAAGTGATTTTTTTTTTCATTATCATCGCCTGCAGTACAATAATAATTATCACTTTCTCTTCAATTGAGTTATTTATAAACTGTGTATGATCTCCTTGACTTTGCTTACATCCCATTCCACATAGGTCTTTTGTGATCTCCCAAATCATGTTTCAACCCATATGATGCATTTTTTTAGTTTGCATGCCTCATTTTCTAAAAAGAAGTTATTGAATCCTAGTGGGAGATCCATACAAATTTATCCCAAGTTACCATCTTAAAGAGGCATTTTTACATCATATTATTCTATGCACTATTCAAAAAAAAAACATATATGAATTAAATTCATTTTGACAATTAGAGTAAATGTTTCACAATAGTATATTCTATAGGATTGAGCATACATTTTAGCTATTACTTATATTCAGAATTTTCTAAGCTTCTATCAGCTTAATATTTTAATATAAAAATATATTTTCAAACTACAACTCTTTTCCCATTAGGAAGGGTACCCCCACAATGCACACCCGGCCCTGAGCCACCACTTTCTTAAAACAAGGGCAAGTTAAGAACCACTTTTTTATCATTATTTTTAAAATCATGTTTGTTGAGTGTGTTTGAACTGATTTTATTTTTTATTTTAAAAATAATCAGATTATAATTAAAACACTTTTTAATGTTTTGAACGTTTTTAAAAATAGCTATTATTGTTGCCCACCAGGAACAGCCGCCACACCACCATTTTTAGTTAGTCGTCGCTATTGAGTATTGACCCATGGACAACAACCACTACTAACACATAAATAAACAAAAAAAATATTATTAAAATACCAAATATGTTATATTTCAAATATAAATATAAACAAAACAAAATAAAAATAATAGAAAATAAAACTAAAAGTGATCTCAAATGGCCTCTAGGTCCCTTGTATAATAAATAGGGACAAAGTGTCAAACTCCAAGAATTGTGATGGGAAAACTATTTCCACTAATTGGTTCCATCATATGGAACTCTAAAAGGACAAATATCTGAAGGAATTGGTCATAAAACAAGCAAATCTAACATAATGAGAAAACATTGGTACTGTTGGATCCTTAGGGAACCAAGTTGAGCAATACCTAAAACCCATCAACATAAAAAATTAAACAACGATATAAAATTCATTATTAGCAAATCAAAAACTTAATTCACATTTCATTCATAATCTGGAACTATTGTCCACTATCTTAACATATCTCATAATCTCCCCCTCATATGAAAGTCTCAATATTGGTCATCGCTCGCCTCTAATGGAGACTTCTCAACATTATCAACTAGCATTCACCAAGAGCACTCAACAATGTCAAGCATATGTGGGAGTCATCAACTCTTAAATATTGTTCGACTATGACAAATGATGTTAAGACTTGTAAGAGTAGCAAACCATATAAAAAAGTTTATTTCAAACGTACAATTAGCTCTTATACCACTTTTTAGGTGGTGGTTTATAGAAGACCCAAGTTGCGCATAATGTGTTGATGAACACTCGTCAACCTGCAAAGCTTAAACAAATGCGGCAAGGATCATAACTGATATATAAAATCTAAATTTCTATAACACTATTATTTAAGCTTATAAATTTCTCTAATCTCAAATTATATGGTTCATTTTTTACCACAAGTGATTTTTTTTTTCATTATCATCGCCTGCAATACAATAATAATTATCACTTTCTCTTCAATTGATTTATTTATAAACTGCGTGTGATCTCCTTGAGTTTGCTTACATCCCATTCCACATAGGTCTTTTGTGATCTCCCAAATCATGTTTCAACCCATATGATGCATTTTTTTAGTTTGCATGCTTCATTTTCTAAAAAGAAGTTATTGAATTCTAGTGGGAGATCCATACAAATTTCTCCCAAGTTACCATTTTAAAGAGGCATTTTTACATCATATTATTCTATGGACTATTCAAAAAAAAAAAAAACATATATGAATTAAACTCATTTTGACAATTAGAGTAAATGTTTCACAATAGTATATTCTATAGGATTGAGTATTCATTTTAGCTACTACCTATCTTCAGAACTTTCTAAGCTTCTATCAGCTTAATATTTTAATATAAAAATATATTTTCAAACTACAACTCTTTTCCCATTAGGAAGGGTACCCCCACAATGCACACCCCGCCCTGAGCCAGCCCCCCCACCCCCAAAGGCATTCTTCTCTTCTTATGACTTAACCCAAAATCTTGTTTCCAAATGCCTCATATAGGGTTTGTGAATTTTTAATGGTGTTAACATTTATAAGCAGTCTTTGTGTGTAGTAGAGAAATATGAGGTGTTCAATATATTTTCTAACACAATAAGTTAAGTAAGATAATTATTGGGAGAGGTAGAAATCTTATGCCCCAACAAAGCTTTTAACTTGAAATATAGCTTGGGTGGGCTTCAGCCGTCATGTATACAATTGAAGCGGTCTAAAAGCGGGTATGGGGTCAAATTCTTAATATTGCTCAAATATACTAATAGCTAAAATGTTAATGTTACAAGTGAAGATATCAAGCACGTAAGAATTATCTTCCACCTAAATGTTCTCCCCTTGAAAAAAACTTTGGCTAAGAATGCTTGCTTTACATTAAATATGACTTATTTTGAAATANCATACTAATAGCTAAAATGTTACAAGTGAAGATATCAAGTACGTAAGAATTATCTTCCACCTAAATGTTCTCCCCTTGAAAAAAAACTTTGGCTAAGAATGCTTGCTTTACATTAAATATGACTTATTTTGAAATAAGATATTTTTGAAAGGTCGGATGATAATACTTATACCTCTTTTGAGTGCAAGAATATCCTTAAAAAAGTGTTCCATTATTAACTTTACATAGATGTTGTTTATCAATGTGTTCGTAAGATAACAAAATATTATAGAGAAATTTTTATAATTATATTCCTTCTGCACACAAGTGAGTTCAAGGGATGGTTTGATTTCTTGCGTTAGTAGCATAAAGTTAACAAAAGATAGGTGCTTTCAAAATTCTGGCATTTGGTTAGATGAAAAAATAATGCCGTGTAAAATTGTGGTGCATTTTAAATTTACCNAGAGAAATTTTTATAATTATATTACTTCTGTACACAAGTGAGTTCAAGGGATGGTTTGGTTTCTTGCGTTAGTAGTATAAAGTTAACAAAAGATGGGTGTTTTCAAAATTCTGGCATTTGGTTAGATGAAAAAATAATGCCGTGTAAAATTGTGGTGCATTTTAAATTTACCTTACAGTCCAAGATTGGTGTATTCCAAATCCATCAGATTTAAGCAATTTCTATAAAGTTAACAAAAGATAGGTGTTTTCAAAATTCTGGCATTTGGTTAGATGAAAAAACAATGCCGTGTAAAATTGTGGTGCATTTTAAATTTACCTTACAGTCCAAGATTGGTGTATTCCAAATCCATCAGATTTAAGCAATTTCTAAATACGTTGCAAATTGTAATCTATTGTCATTGCCACCATCGCATGTCGGCTGCCTGTCGCAACCAACCGCCATCCACCGCAAGAGTTACAACCACCGATCACTACTATCATCACGCGTATGTTTACATTTATTTTATTTTTCCTCAAACAAAACAAAAAAATGAAAAATTTTGCATTTATTTTACAATNAGCTGCAAACTGTAATCTATTGGCATTGCCACCATCGCATGTCGGCTGCCTGTCGCAACCAACCGCCATCCGCCGCAAGAGTTACAACCACCGATCACTACTACTGCTATCACAAGTATGTTTACATTTATTTTATTTTTCCTCAAACAAAACAAAAAAATGAAAAATTTTGCATTTATTTTACAATAAACTAAACAACTTAAAAAAGTATTTCACATACACAACATTCCAATTATTATTTTTTTATATTGAATTCTTTTTTTAACAAACCAAACATCTCCAAAATGAAATTTGATTTTAATCATGTTAAAGGGTTTTAAATTAATAAAATATATGCAATTCATAATAATTTCTCTCCAATATCCTCTGGAACTTGATTTTGGAAAATAAGAGCCTTAGCAACTGCAAGAAGATGTATATTATTTGTTTGAGGGGATTGGGAAAAGAGTATTTAAAAGCAATGCTTTCTTTGCTCATAGGAGATAATATTTGGTTAAAAAAAAATCTAAGGAGTTGGTTATACTATTTTTTTTTTCTTTGTTGATTTTAAATATTTTTTTTTATAATGGTGATACATGTTGTAAGAATATAACTCACATCTGTTTTTTATATGATCAAATATAGTCATGTCATTTAAATAAAATGAATAATAAATATCGCAAATCTTTAGTTTTATTGCTTTTAAGGATTTATAAGATCATCAAATATAGAAGTAGATTGACATGAAGTATATGATTCACTCAAAGGAATGAATACTCCATGATATTTAGCAATCTCAAAAGTTTTGCAATAAAGAATTTCACTTCCAGGTGTGATCATACCAGCACCAGTGCACCGAATCACATTAGAACTCCGCAGTTAAACCTGCTTGGGCAATAGTAGTACTAGGATGGGCAACCTCTTAGGAAGTCCTCATATTGCACCCATACCTTATAACACTATCATTGTCAGGTCGCAAGCCCTGAATGTGAAAAGTGAAGGGTGGCATTAGACAGTCGACAACCAACGTAAAATTTATCAAAAAATTATGACATGAATTCATTTGATCATTGAGTAAATCTTAGGGCGTCCCCTGGAAGCGACGCGTTGTATAGTCTGAATACAGTGAAAAATGTGCAAGGGTTGCTACACCAACACCTGGGTGTAGTGTCAAATAAATAAGGGTTCTCATATTACGGACGGATGCGAATGAAGAAGTTAGTCTATGAAACTAATAGTATGATAGGATCTTAAAATGTAGGTACTCTCATAGATAAATTAATAGGATTAGTTGATATAATGATTCATAGAAAGATAAATATCATATGTATTCAAGAAACTAAATGGGTGGAAAAAAATGCTAAAGAGATTGATAACTTACATTTCTAAAATTTAGCATTCAGGTAAGAGTCGCATTAGAAATGGTGTAGGTGTAATTATACATAAGAGTTTGAAAAATAACATTGTAAAAATTATTATAATTGGAGATAGAATTATAGCCCTTAAGGTTATTGTTGATACTAAGATTTTTAATATTATAAATGCTTATGCTCCTTAAGTAGGTTTAGAAATAAGTTTTAAAGATAAATTCTGGAATGACCTAAAAGACTTAATACAAATGATACCTCTTGAAGAAAGAATTTTATTAGAGGAGATTTAGATGGACATGTCGATAGAGTGGTAGAAGATTTTAAATATATTCATGGTGGCTACGGTTTTTGAGTGATTAATGAAGAAAGTAGAGTCATATTAGATTTTATTTTAGCGTATGATTTTGTTATTGCTAATAATTTATTCAAGAAAAGAGATGGACATATTATTACTTATAAGAATTGATCTAATAAAACATAAATTGATTATTTTCTTATGAGAAGAAAAGATCGTCGAGAATGTAAAGATTTTAAGGCCATTCCAAGTAAAAATTTAAGTACTCAACATCAATTATTAGTTCTAAATTTTAAGATAAAGAGATGTAAAATAAAGAATGCTATGAATCATTATCGTAGAATTAGATAAGGGGAACTAAAGGCATATAAAATTAATTTAATGAGTAAATTTCAAGATTTTAAGATTTAGGATGTTCATGAAGAAACAAATTATATGTCGGATAAAGTAACAAACACTATCAAGCAAGTGACAAAAGATGTACTAGGAGAATCAAAAGAAAAAGTTCCTATAAATAAAAAATAATTAGTGGTGGAACAATAATATGCAAGAAAATATAAAATATAAAAAGTAATGTTATAAAAGTTGGTTTAAATATAAAAGCTTAGAGAAGTAGGAAAAGTATAAAATGGTCTGTACGGAATCTATAAGAACAATTTGTGACGCTAAAAATTATGTTTTTAATGATCTTTATAATATATTAGATACTATAAACTAGCTAAATAAAGAGAAAAGAAAAGTAAATATTTAACTCAAGTAAAGTGTATTAAAGATGAAAATCAAAGTGTTTTTCTTAAAAAAAATTCAACATAGGTGGGTGAGTTATTTTGATAAACTTTCTAATGAAGTTTCAAAAAATATGATGGACCTTAGTGAACTTAATATCGTTTATAATAATAAAATGTTTCATTTTTAACGTCACATTAGTAAAAAAAGTTGAGGCTTTAAGAAAAACGAAGAGTAAAAAATCTATAGGACTTGATAATATCACAATTGAAGCGTGGAAATATATAGAAGATTTGAGAGTTTCTTGGCTTAATAAACTCTTTAATATTATTTTAAAAACTAAAAAGATGTCTGGGGAGCAAAGAAAGAGTATTTTGGGTCCCATTTTTAAGAATAAAAATGATGCACAAAAGTGTGTAAATTATAGAGGAATTAAGATGATGTGTCATACTTTAAAATTATAGGAGGGGGTAATTGGACATAGGTTAAGGCGTATTACAAAGATTTCTCATAATCAATTTGGATTTAAGCCGGGCAGGTCTACTCTGGAAGCTATACATTTATTGAGAGGTTTGATGGAGAAGTTCAAAGAGAATAAGGAGGATCAACAAATGATTTTTATTGATTTCAAAAAAGCTTATGATAAGGTTTTGAGATATATCCTTTGGAGAGTTCTAAAGAAGAAAGGTGCTGATATGACTTATATTCAAGCCATTAAAGATAAGTATATCAGAGATGTCACTTGCATTCGAGCAGGAGGAGTGACCAAATATTTTCCTATTTCAGTTGGATTACATCAGGGATCGACATGAAGCTCATACCCTTTTGCTTTAGTTATAGATGTTCTTACTGGACATTTACAAAAGGATGTACCTTGGCGTATACTTTTCAATGATGATATCCTTCTAGTGGATAAGACTAGAGAGAAAGCTCAAGAAAAACTTGAATTATGGAGATCTACATTGGAGCCTAAAAGGCCTTTGTTTGAGTAGAACTAAATTGAATACATGGAATGTAGTTTTAGTAGTAATCGCTATAGTGACGGAGTTGTAACTGTGGGTGATCAAATTATTAAAAGGTGTGAACGCTTTAGATTTCTCGGGTCTATTGTTCAAAGTGATGGTGATATAGATGGGGATGTTATTAGTAGAATTCAAGTTGGTTGGTTGAAGTGGAGAAATACTTTGGGCCTATTGTGCGATAGAAAAGTATCGCTTAGACTGAAAGAAAAATTTTATAAGATCGTGATGAGACATGCAATGTTCTATGGCGCTGAATGTTGGCCTTTAAAAGAGAAGCATAAAACTACGTTAAGTGTTGCCGAGATGAGAATGCCTAGTGGATGAGTGGCTTTACACTAAAATGTGAAATAAATATATCTGTGATAAGGTTTGTGTAGCTCCAATGCCGGACAAAATTAGAGAGAGTGGTCTTAGATGGTTTGGTCACATTAAATGTCAACCATCTAATGATCTGGTTAGGAGAGTAGATGTTTTAGATTCAACTTATGTTAAGAAAGACTGAGGTAGACATAGAAAGACTTGGGCATATTGTATAAAAAATTATCTTAATTTATTAGAATTAAGTGAAAATATGACACTCAAAAGGATGCAATGGAAAAAAATGATTCATGTAGCTGACCCCACTTAGTGGGATAAAGGTTTGTTGTTGTTGTCCACATCTTTGGGCAATGAAAGAAGCGTACATTTAAAAGTTTTAAAAAGATGAAAGTCCTAACCTGTGATATAATCTCAAATATTATTTTTATTTAGAACATATATAGTAAAAATATGAATAATTATTACGACCATTGTTTTCTTCAAAAAGGTATAGTCAATTTTCTCTAACTTACCCAATCGTCTTCCCCATAATTAGTTCTTGAAAACAACATTGATTAGCAAAAAATATCAACCTACATATTTAACTTCTGACTATTTATGAATAACAAAACATTTACAATAAAGTTTACGACATGCAGTACATTGTTGAATGAATGATAAAGAAAAGAGTATATTTTCTTTGTTTTATAACAAACAACTTAGGATCCATCGACATTTTTTTACCACTAAGATAGAGTTGGTAGGTTATAAGAGGTTGCTATGTGTTCTATGACACTCAAGTAAATTATCCAAGTATTAGAGGAACTATTTGAAACACTAAAAATAAAATTATTGAAGTTTTACCTATTTGAGCTGGAAAGTATAACATAAATGTCTTTTCAAAAGTTTCAAAAATTTTTTCTTATCCATTTTTATTTTATAAGGCTTCCTAATTTCGTTAAATAAATTTCTTATTTTTTAATGGTTCTTTGTATCAACTAAAGACTTGAGATCTTCCATGAAGTTTCCAGCAATTTTCTTTGTTATATGCCTCTGCATCTTGCAGTAGTTGCACCATTGATTGCCTTTCTAATAAATAAATTTGCCCTTCATTCTTGGTATGACCACCGGCAATCAATCCTCCATTTCGTGTTTCATGATAAACATAACTAATTGTTCTCAGTTAATTGTTTCCAAAATTACTATCCTTCTTCAACATGTAAAATGGAGAAGGCATCATAGACTTCATTCAGTGATGGAATAATTTTTTGCCTAAGATTTGTATACAAGCTTGGTCTCTGTTGAGACCTACAAAAAACTCAAAAATCATTTCCTTTTCAATATATTGTTTTAGAGTTACAAAAAAGCAGATCAGATTGTAAACCCTGGAGTTCACCTTTGATTAAGTTAGTTTGATTCTTACCATGTATGATGATTGACTCTTCTTAAGAAATTAGAATTTTTAGAAAATGAGAAAAACAAAAAGTTCAAAGATAAATAAATAAATAAGAGAATTGGGAAGAAACAAATGTTAGAATTTAAACCATTATCTAGATATCTGATGGCATGTAACAAATAGAAGTATGTCTGAATTTCGATTCGGTTATCATAAATTCAAAGAGGGTATTTATCCACAAAGCTACTCAAATTATACTAGGAAACTATATAATTCTATGAATAATAATAATAATAATTAAAATAAGTATAAAATCAAAAGCATTCCATAAATACTTTCTACTGAATCCATGCATCATCAAGCCTGCTCATCAATTCCCTGTTGCCAACCTTCTTTTGAATTTATCTTCAAAATACTAAAATTTCTCAATTAAACTAATTTATGTTATAGAATTTAGCTAAATCGTACACATTATCCTACCCTTCTTCCTTAACTATTATTATAGATTAAAAACCAAAAAAAAAGTAACAAACATTTAGATCAAAATTTAGAATTAATAAAGGAAATTACCATCATTTAAAATTATCCCAATGCTCAATTCTCTTCCTATTGCTCTCTGATGCTCCTGCAAGTTCGCCTGTCGGGCTCAGCCTCTGTCTGCTTCCGAGTTGCACGTTACCACTTCAGGGCTGTTCGGTGGCCTGTTCTACGCAGGATTTAATCAAAATCTTGGCAAACGGCAAAAACACGTATCCGTAAATCCTGAGCTCCTGTAAATTATAAAATGTCGCCGATTCTCGATAAATTATGTTGGACGGCGGATTTACGGGAGGGTGGGGGCTGTGGAGAAGACGAGGGTTACGTCCCTTCGTGGTTTCTACTAGGAGTGAATCGGAAGGAGGAAAAAGATTGGAGTTTCGAAGGTCTTTGTGAATCCNGAACACTAAAAGTAAAATTATTGAAGTTCTACCAATTTGAGCTGGAAAGTATAACATAAATGTCTTTTCAAAAGTGTTCAAAAATTTTTTCTTATCCATTTTTATTTTATGAGGCTTCCTAATTTCGTTAAATAAATTTCCTATTTTTTAATGGTTCTTTGTATCCACTAAAGACTTGAGATCTTCCATGAAGTTTCCAGCAATTTTCTTTGTTAGATGCCTCTGCATCTTGCAGCAGTTGCACCATTGATTGCCTTTCTAATAAATAAATTTGCCCTTCATTCTTGGTATGACCACCGGCAATCAAACCTCCACTTTGTGTTTCGTGATAAACATAACTAATCGTTCTCAGTTAATTGTTTCCAAAATTACTATCCTTCTTCAACATGTAAAATGGAAAAGGCTTCATTCAGTGATGGAATAAAATTTTTGCCCGAGATTTGTATACAAGCTTGGTCTCTGTTGAGACCTACAAAAAACTCATAAATCATTTCCTTTTCAATATATTGTTTTAGAGTTACAAAAAAGCAGATCAGATTGTAAACCCTGGAGTTCACCTTTGATTAAGTTAGTTTGATTCTTACCATGTATGATGATTGACTCTTCTTAAGAATTCAGAATTTTTAGGAAATGAGAAAAACAAAAAGTTCAAAGATAAACAAATAAATAAGAGAATTGGGAAGAAAAAAATGTTAGAATTTAAACCATTATCTAGATATCTGATGACATGTAACAAATAGAAGTATGTCTGAATTTCGATTCGGTTATCATAAATTCAAATGGCGTATTTATCCATAAAGCTACTCAAATTATAATAGGAATCTATATAATTCTAAGAATAATAATAATAATAATTAAAATAAGTATAAAATCAAAAGCATTCCATAAATATTTTCTACTGAATCCATGCATCATCAAGCCTGCTCATCAATTCCCTGTTGCCAACCTTCTTTTGAATTTATCTTCAAAATACTAAAATTTCTAAATTAAACTAATTAATGTTATAGAATTTAGCTAAATCATACACATTATCCTACCCTTCTTCCTTAACTATTATTATAGATTAAAAACCAAAACAAAAGTAACAAACATTTAGATCAAAATTTAGAATTAATAAAGGAAATTACCATCATTTAAAATTATCCCAATGCCCAATTCTCTTCCTATTGCTCTCTGATGCTCCTGCAAGTTCGCCTGTCGGGCTCAGCCGCTGTCTGCTTCCGAGTTGCACGTACCACTTCAGGGCTGTTCGGTGGCCGGTTCTAAGCAGGATTTAATCAAAATCTTGCCAAACGGCAAAAACACGTATCCGTAAATCCTGAGCTCCTGTAAATTATAAAATGTCGCCGATTCTCGATAAATTATGTTGGACGGCGTATTTACGGGAGGGTGGGGGCTGTGGAGAAGACGAGGGTTACGTTCCTTCGTGGTTTCTACTAGGAGTGAATCGGAAGGAGGAAAAAGATTGGAGTTTCGAAGGTCTTTGTGAATCCGAATTCCTTCGTTGGGGCTTTTACCGCGACTTGTATCGCGAGCTTTCGGTCACGAAGGCAATGGTTTTTGGGGAAACGCCAGCGTTTTTGGTTAGAGAAGGGAAAGAGAACTAGAGGAAGATGATTTCGTGGCTGTTATTTAATTTTAGTTAGTTTATTTGATTAATATTTAAAAAATAATTAATATATTATCAAATTAAATATAGTTAAATAAACATCTGTAATTATTTCATCCATCAAATTCAGATTTTTACGGAAAGCAATTTACTCCTTTTAGTGCTTTTGAAATATTAGTTTTGCCCGTTCTCTAATATCNAGAAGATGATTTCGTGGCTGTTATTTAATTTTAGTTAGTTTATTTGATTAGTATTTAATAAATAATTAATATATTATCAAATTAAATATAGTTAAATAAACTTATCTGTAATTATTTCATCCATCAAATACAGATTTTTACGGAAAGCAATTTACTCCTTTTAGTGCTTTTGAAATATTAGTTTTGCCCGTTCTCTAATATCTGAGAAAAATTTTTGTACGTAAAATGTACGTAGCACTGCGTATGTCAAGAAGGTTATTTAGAAATATTGGGGGGTTATATCCGCGTTATAACCCCTATAACCTACATATACCTTCTAATACTGTTTGGTCTGATTTTTTCTTACTCAGAGGTAATCGAGAGTTCGGCACGACGTGCCCCCTCTTTTTGTATATAAATAAATAAGAAGTAAAATAAAATAAATATTTTTCTATTTCTGGTAATGATTAAATATTTTTCTATGACGTGTAGTCTCGTCGCATCAGTCGCATTGGCTGTGTTTTGACTTCCCAGGTATCCTTCCTTGTGTGTATATATACGTATGGGGTCTTGCACTTACTGAGAGTTTTGTTCCTTTTCTTTCCTCATTCCTCTTCTTCCCCCGAGTTGCATTATAGTTTCTTCCTTTCTTTGGGTTTCGTCGTCCTTTTCTTCTTCTTTCATGTCTAACGCAATAGACTCCATGGTTCGGAAATACTTTCAGGAGACGTTCTGTTCGATTCTTGCCACAGAGGTTCGGTTCTTCTGCAAATGAGGTAGAGAAGAACCAAGATTTGTTGTGCTATGGATCCCACAATTCTCCTCTGACCGGCCGACAGCCATGAACGAGCCACAAATGACTTCTCTCCTGACCCTGTCTTCTACAAGGACTATTTTAAGATTGGTCTTCCGCTACTGATTTTTTGCGAATTGCGCTCAATCTTCAGCCACTATGGCACTATGCCTGCTCGGATCCCTCCAAAATCGGTTGTCGCAATCATAACCTATGTGCTCTTCTGTCGGAGGATGAAGATTCTGTAATCGATTGAACTTTTCATTCATTTCTTCTCCTTCCAGATTGGTCGTAAAGATTACATCCAGTTTGCCGCTGACACCAAGATTTAATTTCTCGGGCTAGAGAATAAAGTGAAGGACTAGAAGATGAAGTTACCGATCGCCTAGTGTGCAGATGGACGGGGAATCCAGACTTCTCCTAATGAATGCCATGTAAAGAAAGTAACGTCCCCACCCGAGAATGTTCGGGACCACAGGGGTTGATCGAGTGTCAGCGTCACTCCTTGTTCCAGTACCTCGACCCCATTGTGATTGAACTAATGATTTATCTGGATGGTGTTGGTATTTTGACTGAGGATCTATGGAGATTGGCCAAGAATAGGGAGATCACTCAGGAGAAAGTTGTCGGGGAGATGATGGCTTTGACGAGGCCCCATGGGAAAGGCGATCGTTTGTCAATCGGCAGAGGCCGAGGTCAATCCAACTCGTCAGATCGGTCGAGGGGAATGGCGAAGGTTGGTATCACTGATCTACTTGTTTGTTTGTGTGCGAAATGGTTTTCCATGACTTTTGTGTAATTTGTTAGGTTCTGCGGAAGGGAGAGAGGGGGACTCTTCCCGTCCTCCTAGCCTTCCTAAGTCCAGAGGCTCATCAATGCGCTCGTCAGCTAGAGGAGTTATGGCAGCGACAGAGGGAGCCTCGTTCATGCCTCTGCATGAGCGCGGTGAGGCGAGTCGCACCTCCCGCCCAATCTCCATCGAGACTGATTCTGAGGAGGGACGAGGGGTAGCAGATCGAGCAGAAAGTGACACTCCTCAGAGGGAAGGAAAGGCTCCTATCTTCGTTGTTGAATTTCCTCCTCCTCTCGTGCAAGAAGGCGTGGTTCTACCCAAGTGATCGCTTTCACACGATCAAGGAGGCAGTGTCTGAACGAGCGGTCACTATGCTTTTATTGACAGGGAGATCGAGTGGTTCCTTGCCAACTCGCTGAATGAAGACTATCCCTTTATCTTGATTGACATGTTCTGGCCTCTTTCCATCGAGAGGACCTTGATGTCAATGGATAGAAAGGATATGTTTTAATCATTTGGGCGTTGTCATGGACTTGCTTGACAGTCTTAACACTTCCAGACCATCCTCTTGTACAAGGCCAAGGAGGAAGTTGGGCGATCTGCCTTGAGGGTCTAGAAGTTGAAATGGAAACTCTATGGCGGAAGAGAAATTGAAGCTTTCCCTCGAGAGGCAGCAGATAAATGCCCTACAGCATGAGAAAGAGGTGGTGGCTCTTCTTAAGGAAAATAAGGAGCTCAAGGAAAAATTTCATCGATGGTCACCAGAGAGGCATATGTCAAGGGTCTTCCTCTCCAGATTGCGGTTGGTACCTTCCTCGCAATCGATAGTTTTGTGAAAGCACAAGCCGACGGATCCTAGTGGCAAAACATGGAGGAACTCAGGAAACTCTTTCAAATTTTAAAAGCAAAGAGTCTGTGTGGCTGATGTCGAAGTATCAGGCGGGCAAACACTATGGAGGCCTCAAATGCCCAAGGTTAGAGTAGTCTCATTTTGTATGTATTTTTTTCTTCTTCTTCTTTTCCTTTTATTTAGTTGTAAATGAGCTTACTACTTGTAATCTGCAAATGAATTGTTGCAATATATGAAATTTTTTTAGGTTGGGGGCTTCATTATTCGATCTTTTCCTCTCTTACCTGTTAATTGCTGGAATGCACGAGTAATTGCAGTGTTATGAGTTGTTGACGAGCGTGCGTGTATTTCGCATATACGGTCGTCATAGATTTCTTTCAGAACTTGTCATTGGCAAATGTTAATGTCATGCTTAGGGCGTAGGACGATCGTTCATGCACCCCTTGCATAGCATGTCACTATCAGGTGCCAATACGTCCCCTGGGCCACTTGACGATCTTTGCATTAAAATCATCAATATTTGATTCTACATCAAATCTATTTGTAATATTCTTTTCAATATGAATCATCAATGAATTCTTAAAAATGTTAATTTTTTTCATTTTATCTGAAATCTTCTCTCAATAATCTTCATGCTAAAAACATATGTTTAATTATTGGTGTCAAAACAAAAGCGTCAATATCAATATAATCAAAAGATCTATAAAATTGATATATGATTGTACTTTCTAACTTAAGCCAGTACTTGACAAAAATTAAAAATGATAAGAGTAAATGAAGAATTTAGTTTTCAGTGCAACTTTTTTAAATTGATAAAGTTTTCAAGATAAAACTTATTTGCATGTTGATAGACATCATTACACTTGAATAATGGAAATCCATCTGAATAATGAGAGAACATTTTTGGGATTTTTTTTCTAGAATTTTAAGAAATGTATAAAAAGTATTTCATGAGATATTTTGTGACACCACTACATCTACATCCGCAAAATAATTCAAAGTCTGTTTGGGGCAGCTTGTGTGTTTTAAGATAAGCAGTTTATCCTGAAACGAGGCTCGCAGATCGATCGCAGGGGACGACCCGCAACATGCTTTTATTGTTAAAAACTCAAACGCGACATGCAGTATTTTCAAAAACGCGCAAACCAAACGGTTATACGGCGTTTTTGAAAACGCCGCTGCACGCCGCACTTACAAACTGCCCTAAACGGGCCCTTAATCTACCCAAGAAAATTNTTGTATAAAAAGTATTTCATGAGATATTTTGTGACACCACTACATCCACATCCGCAAAATAATTCAAGGTCTGTTTGGAGCAGCTTGTGTGTTTTAAGATAAGCAGTTTATCCTGAAACGAGACTCGCAGATCGATCGCAGGGGACGACCCGCAACATGCTTTTATTGTAAAAAACTCAAACGCGACATGCAGCATTTTCAAAAACGCGCAAACCAAACGGTTATGCGGCATTTTTGAAAACGCCGCTGCACGCCGCACTTACAAACTGCCCTAAACGGGCCCTTAATCTACCCAAGAAAATTGAACCACATTAATCTACAAAGGCAGTTGAGTACTGCTAAATTTTCCCAAAAAAATAAAAAAGCGAATATTTACATACATGCCACAACATTCTCCTGTAGTTACATATCAAACGCCTAAACTTTATTATTTGCATACATAACACTCAACTGTTAAATATCACATCAAAAACAACATTAATGTTAACTTTTTAAAGCGAAATACGTTTATCATGGTGCATAAGTTACGACAATAAAATGTCATAAATGTAAATATCAAATTTTACATGTTAGATATGTAAATACATAAGAATTGTGTAAAGCGTGCATGCTAAATTCTCCAAAACAAAAGCTTTTGAACAAAATTTAGCAGTTTTGAGAGAAAATTTGAGATTTCAGAGCATTTTCCACGAGAGGAGCAAAAATATAATGAGTAAAAAAAAGGCTTTTCCTCAATATGCACTAAACAATAGTCAGCCATGGCAGCTAAGCTTTTCCTCATATGAGCAAGAGTTCTGAAATAAACTCCTGAATCACAGAAAGCCAAATGAAGAAATATGCAGATTGAACTGAGTCTGATGATTCAGAACCCTACAACACAAACCATGGGTGTCTGAAACCCTACAAGATCGAGAATTTCTGCAAAATTCTGAATATCTTTTCAAGTTAAGCTTCAACCATTGGTTCAGGTCCTGAGGGGTCTGCATGATTCGCTGCGGTTTTATTCGACTGCCGCACAGAGTTAAATAACATATCCTTGATAACCTAGCAATCAAAAACCCCGTTCATGGCTGAGCAGAATTTATTTATTTATTTGTTTAAGATTGATCGCACAGATAAGACTGCCGATCAACCCCTATAGATTGGACTAATCGAGGGGCGGACCCCCTTTCCAGTCCGTATGTTATTCGAATCCTCCCAAAAGAGCTGGGATTCGAAACCCCGACCTGAGGGCCTTACGCCAAGGCCGCTACCAATAAGCCAGAGGTCGCTATATATATATAGAGAGAGAGAGAGAGAGAAAGAGAGAGAGAGCAACAAAATTACCTGGGACATAAGACCATGGACCTGCTCAACGGTAATTTTTGAGCTATCACGGGTTATCTTTGTCAGTTGGGATTCCTCCTATAATGAAGCATGAGGGACAATGAGTAAAGAAAAAAAAGGAAAAAACTGAAATATATCTCCATAAAAATACATGGTAAGATATTGAGGAAAAAATGAAAAATATCCTCGGTCACATGTTTAGAGCGCTGAAGATGGAAAATTCACATTCAACAGCACACATAAGTGAGAAAAACTGAAATTTTATTGCATTAATCAAAAGTTTAATGAATTTTATATGCCTCGGAAGTCCTATACAGCCCACAGCAAACCAAAATTTGCCAGGGAATCTAAAGAAAGATATGCTCTAAGGTTTATATTGAGCTCCTTATAGAGTGGGATTGTGAGATAGAAGCANTTACATGGTAAGATATTGAGGAAAAAATGAAAAATATCCTCGGTCACATGTTTAGAACGCTGAAGATGGAAAATTCATATTCAACAGCACACATAAGTGAGAAAAACTGAAATTTTATTGCATTAATCAAAAGTTTAATGAATTTTACATGGCTCGGAAGTCCTATACAGCCCACAGCGAACCAAAATTTACTCAGGAATCTAAAGAAAGATATGCTCTAAGGTTTATATTGAGCTCCTTATAGAGTGGGATTGTGAGATAGAAGCAAGAACAAGAAAGTTATGGCCATGGCATGTAAGATTGGATCAATTCATGACATGTACACCTCAATAATTTAATATGGCCTCCAAATGAGAAAATATAATCCTATGTCAGTAACTGATAGCGCATATACCAAACAATATGATTCTGTAGCAGCTAACAAAGTAGAAAAACGCTAAAATAGTTAACAGTCAAACAAGCACTGCCAAGTGCCAACTAAAAACCTTATTCAACAGGATAAATTCAAACCATATATGCATAAACTTGTTGACACATAGGCCGAGACATCAGTAGATGATGATGCATTGATGTTGCTGTTATATACAAATTAAGTCACCACTTACGAATTAAATTCACCGCTCAGAGATGAAAGAGCTGCTCTACAACTTGGCTAGCCCACAGGAATAGAACTTTTTGGTGTGCCTCATACAAATCAACATTATGATGTGAGGAGCTTTTAGAAAGAAAAACAGAAGAAAGTATAACCAAGCAAAGCCTTCATCCGATGAGTATTGGCATATATAAATAATTATCAACCAGTAAATCACGAAAAGAATCAGAATAATGCTAAAAGCAAAATGCTTAACGTTGGAAGTTGTACTTGTCATCCATACACAATAGAACATTTAAAAAAAGACAATTACTGTGAAAGCTACAGTCAAGCCGTTAAGTGAAAGGTCGTTCCAGGAATGCTTCACTATAGCAATAAACTAGTAAGCTCAAACTAATTTATAGATCCTGAAGTTATTAATTAAAGACTTTAATCTTAGTTAAATATTTTCTTTCTTTCTCTTGGTATAACATGCATAAGATTGCAAGATATTTGTAATTAAAATTTTAATCTTTCCAAGAGACTGAATCGCCTTTTATTTATTTATTTATTTTGAAATAAACCGAATCACTGTTTAATCTATCCTAAAATTATTGATCCTTAATTTTTTTTTTTTAAATAAACCATCGTTGCTACAGATGCCTTCTCTAGCCAAAAGCTACATCCATATTGGTATTCTCTCCTTTATCTTTTCCTTCAACCATATCTTCATTGTTGTGAATACTCCGGCACCCATTGCAACCTTCCATTTCTTGCTNAAATAAACCTTCGTTGCTACAGATGCCTTCTCTAGCCATAAGCTACATCCATATTGGTATTCCCTCCTGTATCTTTTCCTTCAACCATATCTTCATTGTTGTGAATACTCCGGCACCCATTGCAACCTTCCATTTCTTGCTCAAGTTCTCCATCATTTTTTCTCAACGATTGGACACCCACCTGTGGCGGACATCTTCTCAGATCTTTGTTGAAGCCAATACACCCTCATGATGAAGTTGTCTACTCCAAATAGATATTCTAAGGAGATAAACTCTGAAGAAATAATTGTTTATTAAACATCTAAAAATCAAAAGAATATCCAAGCTCATGTTGGCACTAGTCAAACAAAATAAAAACCAACACCATATCAANTCTCCTTTATCTTTTCCTTCAACCATATTTTCATTGTTGTGAATACTCCGGCACCCATTGCAACCTTCCCTTGCTTGCTCAAGTTCTCCATCATCTTTTCTCAACGATTGGACACCCACCTGCGGTGGACATCTTCTCAGATCTTTGTCGAAGCCAATACACCCTCATGATGAAGTTGTCTACTCCAAATAGATATTCTAGGAGATAAACTCTGAAGAAATAATTGTTTATTAAACCTCTAAAAATCAAAAGAATATCCAAGCTCATGTTGGCACTAGTCAAACAAAATAAAAACCAACACCATATCAAGAAGAACTTAATAAAAGGGATTAAAAGACTACAGAATTAATAGGGATTTAAAAATGCCTCAATCAAATAGTTTTTACTCCTTGGCACTCTCAGTTAAGACTATCCTTCCCTATGGACAAAATCCTTAGATAATGCCATAAATGACTTAGAAATCATGGATTCAAAACATATCGCATGACACATACCTTAGCAAACATATCATGAAGTTGCATGGATGGTAGTTATAGAGCAACTCATCATGAAGTTGCATGGATGAAAGAAATCTATAGCATGCCAATGGTAGTTGACAATAAAATATAAGGCCGGTGGGACCCTTGAGAAATTTAAAGCAAATTAATGGCTAAGGTATACACATAATATTGAGCTTATTACTGGGAGATGGTTGCTTCAGTTCCTAAGATCAACACAATAAGACTATCAACCTTCACTGGGATTAGCAACATTTTGATCTTAGAAGTACATCCTTCATTGTAATTTGAAAGAGGAAATATAGATCGAATAGAGTTCATGAAACACTCAAAGTCTGCAGACTAGAAAAAAATGAAGATTTGCACAAGTAATGATAGTCAAAAAGTACAAATCAGGGAGATCACACCTTATTCTTTAAACACTGAAATGTCGAGGCAGTCACAATATTATTGGTGATTGTTAATATAATTTGGACACTTACAAAACTACAGACTATGTAGTTCACTTGTATATAGAAGATCCATCTCTGGATAATACAACTTTTTTGAAGGTATTCTTGTCAAATAAAGAAACTAAAAAATATATATATTATAACATAATCTAGTACACAAGCAAGCAAATTTAAAAGTAATGGCACAAGGGACATATGTTGAACTTTCAATTCAAGGATCTAAAGAATGGGAGTGTGGGAAGAAACTATAAAATTTTATTGTGATAATAAATCAGCAATAAATATTGTATAAAATTCTATGCAACATGATAGTGTAGCAAGTAGAGATGAATATTCTATAAAAAATTTACAATAACAAAATTTGTATACAATGTGTTTAAAATGATAAGCAGACAAGGAACTCAACAATACATAATTTAATGAAATTATTTTCAAACTTCTATACGATGAAAGCTATTAGAAGTGGATCTTCCATTTGAAATCTGGAGATGATGATTTATTGAAGCATTAAAATAGGGAGATCTTATAAAAGAAGGGACAAAAATACTATCAAAATGAAAATAGAAGATATCTATTCACCAACTTGAAAGAGAATATGTTACGTTAGTACCTAGCCTAGGGGCAATTTTATCTTTTATTATTATTTATTGTTCGGAATAATTAAGGCTTAATAATTTAGGGTTAGCGTTATGCATGTGATTGAGTTTTGAGTCTTGTGTTACGGTTTGACAAAGATTTCCTACCTCTCCAATTGTAGTATTTTGGAGAGATCGCCTACCTCTCAAATTATAAGTGCTCGTCTTTATTATTCGTGTCGAGTTGTTTGTTGTTTTTGCAATAAAATATTTGCATGCCCTAAATTTTCAATGAAAATCACTCTGATTTATATCAAAGTGGTATCAGAGCATCGATCCAAGAATCTGGGAAGAAAAGAAGGCTATCGGCTCACAGAAGAGAATCATAGTCTTCTAGGGGAAAAAAGGATCACGACGTAGATATAGATTGATCAAATCACACAAAAGTTCAGATACAATCGGGATCGGGCTAGCAAGGAAGCGATGACGGGATCACGTCGCTAGTAGAGAAGCGATGAAAAGATCGCATCATGAAGATACAATCGCAATCAAACTAGCTGAGAAAACTGACGAGATCGGGCATACAGTACCCATGTGATACAGCGCAATCCAACCTAGCTAGGACAAAGACGGGATCGTGGGTACTTGACGTTAAGTCGATTCGATCGCGGCATACAAGAGACCGGCGGCATGACTAAACCACGTGATACAGTGTGATAAGAGCTAGTAGAGAAGACTAGAGAGATCATCGTGACATACAGATGCCGCTTTCGCCCACTGTAATCACTTACAACCTTATTCTAAGTCATTAGTCTATTCGTTGACGGGATTTTGACTTAAGACCTCGTTTTACAGCAATGATTTAGGCTACTGGTGAAACCAACAACGAGATCGCGGCCAAAAGGAGTTCCAAAACCGTGTAGAGAAAAATTGTGGCTAAAAAAATAATGATTTGAAAAATAAATTGGAGGAAGATGTGAGCCGAATCAAATTTGAGATGGAGGAAAGATTCTCAATCATAGACGAACAGTTTACATCCGTTGACAACCGAATTAAAAGCTTGGAGGAGATGAGAGGAGGCTTATCGAGAAGCAATCCAAGACCACGCCAGAGGCTCAATTTGCAAACCATAACCAAAGGGTTGACAGGAGAATCACTGGCTAAAGGAAAAGAGATCGGACAAGAGGAACACGAGGAGGAAAATATCTAACATCAAGAACCCCTCCTAAAGCTCTGTTGGGGGTGAATTAGAAATTTTTGATAGAGGCAGTTGGGTTGAAACATGGAAAATGGGTTATGCAAGAGGTATGGAGGAGCACTAAGAAGGAATGAGAGAAGCTAGAACAGGGTATGACTATGATTGAAGGAGAGAGTTTTATCCTCGATATATAAAAGGAAATACCTGAGGGAGGAGTTGGCGTGTAGATGCTAAGGTTAGAAAGTTGAAGATGTAAATCTTCAAGTGAGAAGACGCACATGGATGAGTGTACTAGGTGAAGTCATTTTGAGGTAGATGAACTAAGTGGGAAGAAGAAGCACATGACGGTAGGGTTATGTTTGGAAGGAAAAACCCCAGCATGGTTTCAATTGGGGGAGGCTAGATACTTGATCCTCTCACGGGAGGAGTTTAGAGATTACTTATTGTAACATTTCCGAGTCATTCGAGAAGGAAACCTGCATGAGCAATTATTTGCATTGACTCAGAAAGAGAATGCTATGGAGTATAGATAGATATTCAAGTTATTGTCAAAACGACTAAGAGGGATTTCTGAAACAGTATGGGAGGAAAATTTTATGAAAGGACTAAAGCCCGAAATTCATGCAACACTTCATCCGCTGAGACGGCGAGGCTGGGCTTGTATTGGAGGGAACATTTCCAAGTCAATCGAGAAGGAGACCTACACAAGCAATTGTTTGGATTGACTCGGTAAGGGATTGTTATGGAGTGTAGAGAGAGATTTGAGCTATTGCCGAGAAGGCTAAGAGGCATTGGAAGCAGTATTATATGGAAATTTCATGAAAGGACTAAAGGCTGACATACGTGCGACACTTCATCCGCTGAGGCTACGAGGCTTGGGAGAAACCATAAAATTAGTTTAGTGGTTGAAGCTAGAAATGCAATACAACAGGCTAATAGGAGCAGCACAGGTTAAGTGTCATACTGAACTGCTACAACCACGACCATACTAAATGCTCAAATAGTGGAAGCCCAGAGAGAGGCTCCGCAAGACAAAAATAATGGGCCATGACCGGGGGCGATACTCAAGCGCCTTACAGAGATTGAGATTTGAGAGAAATAAGCAAGGGGTTTATATTTTCGATTTGATGAGAATTTTGCCACGGTACACACTTGCAAGGATTGAACAATACAAGTTTTCATAATGTGTGATGGGGAGGCGGGTGATGCAGAAATAGAGAAGACTATGATGGAGGAGGAACACCCTCACTTTCTTCCACCTTGAGGATAAGATGTCTTCTTGGGAGGAAAGTATCTTTGTGTCGGTGCCTAGCCTAAAGGCAATTTTGTCTTTTATTATTAATTATTGTTCGGTATAAATTGTGCTTAATAGTTTAGGGTTAGGCTTATGCATGAGATTGAAATTTGAGTCATAGGGTTATGGTTTGGGAGAGATTTCCTACCTCTCGAATTGTAGGATTTGGGAGAGATCGTCTATCTCTCGAATTGTAGGTGTTTATCTTTATCTATTCATGTTGAGTTATTTGTTGTTCTTGCAATAAATATTAGTTTGCCCTAAATTTTCTGTGGAAATTGTTCTGATTCACATCAAAATATTAGAAGGTGTGTTTGTTATTCAACATTGGATTGAATATTTAAAGAAAGAAAATTTCTGTACGAGTTAGACTAAAACTTGCCCAGCAATGCCCAATACAAGAAAGTCTCCACATAGCAACAGCTCAAATTAATTCATGGATCCTTAAGCTGATATTTATGGGCTTTATTCTTAGTTATACGNCTGGAAAGAAGGCTTCTTGCTAATGCCCGGCTTGCTTTTTACATGAATATATTATTATGATTTTGCATAAATTTCTTAGCGTGATGCATTTTCGTTTTTTACATGATTTATGAAATCAGTTTTCCTTTATTTTTCATTACTGTAGTGATTTTTCAATCATAGAACCAAATAAAAATTTCTATATTCATTTCAAAGGAGAACTAGATCAGTTATCTTATTTGTAGTGCCTAAGAAAAAGTAGTGTTATACATCCATTGCAGGTAAGGCAGTTAAAAGTATATGAATGTTTGGGTGTACGTTATGTAAATACATGAGATTTGTGTGCTGCATATGTAAATTTCCCAAATATTCTATAAAATTTGTAACTAATATTCAATGTTCTCAATTACCATGCAGTTTGCCTGCAGGGATTATCCACATCCTCGGTATCTCTGCGCTACATTCTTGTTCACCATGACTCCACACAAAAAGCATTGTAATATGGTTAGGTCCTCCACCTGCAATTCTCATCTTTTTTCTTACACAAAATGAAGTTCTTCTATTCTCATGGAATGAGTTTTCTTATTACATTTTACATTTTTCACCTCTGAATTCTGAAAATTGCAGTGCCACTGCTATGTTTGTGACTGCCCGGCACCTTGCACCTACTGGGCAAGCCATTGCAGTTCAACTCACAAGGAGCAGTCTTGGAGAATCGAACGGCTGTTATTTAGGAAAAGAAAGAGAGAACAACAGAATGCTCATCAGATTTTCGATGTTAAACCGACCTTTATCGGCCTCGATCGACCAGATTCGAAATTTGCACGATCTTTGTCACCAAAGGATGAAGTGAAATCAACATGGAGACATGTTGCGACTCAGCGCTCTCATATTAAACCCGCCCTGATTGGCCAATTTCATTCCGTTTCCAAGACTTCATCATCCTTATCGTCAAATGAACCACCCCATCACCCTACCGACACCGCTGCCTCTCGTCCTAAAGATATACTAGCCGCAATTTACCAGAATTGTCCTCTAGTTATCTCTTGTCGTCGCCGAATACCCCCATCTTGTCAAGCCGATGAATCGTCAGACACAGATAACGATGACTAATTCTCCTTGATTTTCTTATTATTAACAGGGGATTCTCCTGATGTTTGCTAATTTGCTCCGAGAAGGCTGCTGTTTCATCAAAATTCTGTAAGAAATGTAGACTCTGTTCATTTCTTAAGCCTGGCAGACAATAATTTCAACTCCAGATGGATCTAAAATGCTGCTGTGCAGTTTGAAGAAGTTGTTTCAGCTGAAATCTTAGGTAAATTATATGTTTTTGTGGGCAATGGAGTTCTGAAATTTTTTAATCAGCATAATCCCACGTCTTCAGTGGCATGCATCTCCTCNGTTCAGCTGAAATCTTAGGTAAATCAGCATAATCCCATGTCTTCAGTGGCAGGTATCTGCTCTTCCTGTTGTTATGATTGTACAGTGCAGTGTTTAGTCTGTTATAATTAGTAGTTTTAGAAGATTGTGAAGTTTGGTATTTGTAAAATTGATGTCAATAGTGTGTTTAGTATGGTTGATGGGGAATTAGTTCTGTTTAGTTTTTTCTAAAATTTGGATTTTTAAGATTTTTGGTTATATCTTTTTTTGTTTATTTGTTTATTCATGGTATGTTGTTAAACTATTGGAAGATCTACATACATACCACTCAATTCCTATGTATTTACATATCTAACCTCTAAGCTTTAATTTTTTTTTTACATGCATATCACCTTACCTATACGGTGAAATATATATTTCACTTTTTAGAAGTTAATATGGTAGACTTCAAGTGAAATGAAAGATTTGGGTGGTATAACCTGGTAGAAATGTAAATATATGAGAATTGAGTGGTGTGGATTTATTACATATGTAATTAGTGATGTGTTAATCCAATTATTTTTATATTGTTTTTAAATTTTGAAATATATACATGTATTTTTCTTAATTTATATGAAGAAAATAAGTTGATCATTCATGTATTTATTTATTTAAAGTAAAATAAATCAAAAAATAAAATTCAAACACAACCAAATTATTGAGAGAAGAGAGCGTTCACATTTGTCATCATGTAGAAGGGGTGAATTACTAATGTTGGTGGGTTTAATGGCTCTTATAGAATGGAGGGTTTACATTGAAATTTTTTTTTACATTTTTAAAATAATTTTAAAAAATTCATTATTAAGATTAGTATTGATGCGTGCAAGAGAGGAGAGTGATTAATTAATGTTTTTGTCGTTGCATAAAAATTCAACAAACACTTGTGTAATACAAGCGAAGTGAATAAACATTAGAAGTTTTTTTACGTGAAAAACCAGTGACTCTAGCCCAGTTAAAGAAATTTACTATGAACTAGCAATTATAGGTATAACTACTTGTCCTACTGGCGAGAAAAAATATAAAGTTTCTCAAGTTACTACTTTTGTGCGCGGAAGGACTTGTGGCCCCGCAATAAGAGCGATCGCAAGGAGGAACAATAATTTGGGCTCCAATGCATAGTCTTCGGGGTCGGCACAACACTCTGGATGACGTGTTATTTCAGTGTTTGGTTGCAAGGTGTGGGTGGCGGTTGATAGTAACCGACAGTGGTCGGCGAGTGGTGGTAGACGGTGGTGATTGCAGGAGCAATAGACGTTCGTCGGTTCGTCGTGCAGAAGTGATGATGGACTTCAGCTTCTTCTTCAAATATGAATCTTCTTTAGGCTTCAAGCTCACCATCCCCATTTAAGATAGAGATATGACTATTTATGGAGTCCCGATTGCATTTAAGGAAGGAATACAAACCAATCTGATCAGACAGTCTAGAGAGATTCACTCGATCAAATAGTTTGATAGACATTTGAGTGGCTTAAAAATGTCAGAATTGAATGATCTTGAGCTCGTTGGATTCGCCTTGTCAAGACGCTTGATTCGATTATGAGCTCGTCAGATTTGGAATCTGTTTAACCTTCCAAAAATGCCTTGAAAATTTCTTAAAGTGGTTTAAATACTCGATCTAGGCTTGATTTGACTCTGGTTGGATCAATTTTGATACCATTGGGTTTGTCTCATCAAGTCGATCAGTTTGACTATAAGTTTACTAAAATTAACGTTCTGAATAAGTTTTAATTGAAATTTGAATATTTTTTCGCTCAAAAGATCATTCTGAGATCTGCGCCGTACTTCAAGATTCATGTTGAATGATGGATTTGTTGATGACATATCAAGCATTGTGATTGATGTCAATTAATTTTAATTTTAAACATGATATTGATAACGCCAAATATTGATTTAAGAATAATCATCGTATCAATTATTAATACAAGACTTTTCAAAGAATTATTTAAAAACATACAATTCATCATAAATCATTTTAGTTCATTGTTTAAAATCTTTTTTAGTCTTAATTATAAATATATTTATTGTTTCCTTAAAATAGTTAGTAGCATGATAAGCTTGATCCTTAAAAAATTTATTTTTAATTATCTATCATGAATTTAATCTTAAGAACACTATCATTGTTCTATCTCAAGCCTCAAATATGAAAAGTTGAGGGTTGCATTAGGTAGTCGACTGACAATGTAAATTTTATGTCTAAAAGATCATGACATGAATATTTTAAATCATTATGTAAATGTTATGTGTCCCTTGAAATCAACGTGTTGTATGATCTGAATATAGTAAAAAGTTTGCAATGGTCTTTATACCGGCATCCGAGTGTAGTGTTAAATAAGCAAATGTTCTGATATTATGAACGAATGTGGACAGAAAAGTTAATCCATGAAACTAATATTATGATAGGATCTCAGAATTTAGGTACCCTCACATGTAAATTAATGGAATTAGTAGATATTATAATTTATAGAAAGATAAGGGGTAGTTTGAGAATGAGGTAGAGTGTCATTCCGTTGTAGAGAGCACTAAAAAAATGAGTTGCTCCTATTTGGTACAACACAACCACCGGATGTTGCTTCGAACTCCACTCATTTCTCCATCATTTCAGATCACAAACTGTCCACGGTGTCGGCCCTCCGTTCCATTGTTTCGGAAATGGTCAAATACCTCCATTGGAAACTTCTGCATCTGCTCAATTGCCATTGTATGATCAAGGAGATCATATTCATGTACCTAAGTCAGCAATGTGCTTGTTCTTCAGATCGGTGGAATTCTGACCACCATGCCCACGGTCCTTTCAGTTACCATGGCTATTGGCTCTCATCGTTTGACTCAGCAGAGAGCAATTACAAAGTAGATGACTGCTATTGAGGAAATGGCTGGAATGGATATTTTGTGCAACGATAAAACTGATATAAAAGTGCAAAAAAAAAATTATTTTATTTTTTGTTATTTAAAATATTAAGAATGTTTTTTTTTTTTGTCTTTTCTCTTAAAAAAATAATGCACAAAAAAAAAATGTATTCAAATAACTAGATTTCATTAATTTTGTAAGCATGACAATTTTTAGACAGAGTTTTCTTGGGTATCCCCCAAGATGTAATTAACGAAAATAATACAGTTCTTTGGGAGCTACCCTTCACCCCAGAACAAACATTTATGCTTGATTCTTTGGTTGTGGGTTACTTTTGTAAGTTCTTCTTTGCAGATATGTTTCCAAGTTATTTTCGATTCGATCTCATTTTGAACGCATGGTTTGGGGCTATGCGCTTAAAGTTTATTTTACGAGAGCTCCACATTCTTTCTCTCGTCTGCCAATTGTCTGTTGTATATCCTCCCATTCAATGTCTCTCCTCTTTGGATCATTCATTTTATCTAAGGGGGAGATTTACTCAAATAAGAAAATTATATGACAATTATAAATAAAAAGCCGACGACTCCTTCAAAAATAAAAAAAAAGGAGAAAAAGAACAAAAAATAGAGTCAAGTGTGGCTAGAGGAGCTAAGCAGTGCCTGCAATAAATGATTAACATATAACTCATTATATTGCTCCCCCTTGTTACACGCGCAGGGTGTATTTGAGGAATGGCTCCCTGCAAGAATACCAACTTGATGTACGACAATGTATATCAAAATAGTAAGAATATAAGCACAAAAGATGATATCAGGATAGGGCAACCAAACTAACAGAGAAATAACTAGTACATTAAAAAAAAACTACCAAGCCATCTTAGTCATTAGCCGAGCACACCATATAATGTAGTGTCCTAACATAACATCTAAGTGAGGCGAGGCTATTTCAGAAGGCTATCGTATGTTTTGACGGGGTCGCCATCACCGACCCCATTCTAAGGATCCAAGGATTCTAAAATGTGTCACTAGAGGTTTTAAATGGTTTTTGAAAAATAGATCTCATGTACAGTCTAAGCTAAGTACACAAGTAACTTCAAAATATATTTTGAAAATATTATGCATACAAGTAATAAAAATATAAATTTTTTATACTTTTTAAAATAGTTCCTAAGAAATAGAAACCCTAAGTGACACCTATTAGACCCTTGGAAACTTAGCACAACATACGCGTCCTAATCAAGGCGTGGTAGCTAGTATAGCCCCACCGATGCATCCCTGTGGGCAATACTCGCCACCTCGTCATGACCAGCAACGGGTCACTCAACTAATGAGCCAGATTCGTTTTCAAAACAATCAGAGAATGTACATGCAAACATAATATAATTCCATGTGATATGATCATCCTTACAGAGTAGAAACGATTGAAAGATGGCAAAAATTTGCCACTAGCATACAATGCGTATACTAGTTACTAGTGACGAATGCAACGACAGTGTCAAATGCTGCATGCAAAACATACAACACAAATGAAAATGTGTGTAGTGGAGACAGTGACTCGGAGGGTGAATGTGTCGTTGAGGCAGTAACCTGAATGGTGGGTGTGTCGTAGAGGTAATGACCCGTAATGTGGGTGTGTCATGGAGACAGTGACCCGGAGGGTTGGTATGCCATGAAGGCAGTGACCCAGAGGGTCGTCTACGACAATCTGGAGTGCTGCCGTAGGAAGTGAAAGGATGTAGCTCTTATTGAAGGGAATCACAACACAAATTGGCTTGGTGGTGAGCCATCCATTCACATGATGTGTGAGTGTGGAGTAAGTGTATGAGAACACTAATCCAAATGCAAAAACATCAAACAAGCAAGTCATGGACGTACAAGGTGTTATGCAAGCAAACATACAAGGGTGGAAAGTGCAAGTACAAATCACCTATGGCATGGAGCAAAGTAGCATAAGGATGCCATGAAACTAATATATATAGTAATGTGTTGTTGGGAGGCATTAATACTCATCATGAACAAATGAGGAGAATATGATCATGGTTGCATGGTAGTGTGCAAATGTGACTATGCTAATGCAGGCAGTGTGAAGAAGCATGCAATGAATACAATATATCAAATACAAAAGATCGACTGATCAATCCAGCAAGTGACAACACTGATCAACTATGTCGAAGATAGATTGATTGAGCTGATGGAGGCACAGATTGATCATGTGGACCAAAGAAAGTCGATCAAAATGGTTTGTGGTCGATTGACGAAGGGTAGTCGATCAATACGATTAGGTCAGTGGCAATCAATCGATCGATGGCATCAGAGATAGTCGATTGAGTCGAAGTGTGTGTTCGATGAACAAAGATTGGTTAATGGATACACTTAGGCTGGTGGTGGCCAACCAATCAAATGGATCGTAAATGGTTGATTTGTCTGAGGTGTGTGATTGATTAACAAAGGATGGTCAATCAATATGCTTAGGTTGGCTGTGTCAGACCAATCAAATGACCAAAAATGGTCGATCGAGCTGGGGAGTGCGACTAATCAACAAAGTATGGTCAATTGATGCAATTGGGTTGGTGGGCAACCAATTGATTGAATGGACCGAAGACAATCAATCAGGCTGGTGTGCGGCAGATTAATTGAGTAGACCAACAATAATCAATCGAACAGGGGGTGTGCCCGATCGATGACACATAAAAAAAAATGGTTTTGATGCAATGTTGAAAATAATATATGTGGTGCATACAATAAAAATGCAAAACACGTGAAATATACAATAAAAATGCAAAACACGTGAAATAGGAGATTTGATTAGATTAAGCGATGAATCATGTCTGCCCTAGAGAACTCACGGGGTACCCTTAGGTAAATGACAAGATGAAGCGGATGCAACAAAGCGACGAGCGGCCTCCTTCCTTTGCCAGGTATGAAGGGATTCCATGGCGAAAACCTTTGCGATGTAGGGAATGTAAAAATCTCAAGACTTTCTGTTCTTTACGACAAAATGGTGGATTTTGTCCCTTCCGTCATTGGGACGAAAGCCGGCGCAAATGAGGTATTTCAACGATCCCGACATTTGGATTTTGGTCCAGAACGGAAAAGGATGGGTTTTTCTCATGGATTCACGGGGGAAACATAAATGCTCCTAATCCTATGAGGTTTCCTCTAAAAAATCAAAATCCTAAATTAATTTCTCTAACATCCAAACCCAAGGGGCTCCAAGATGAAAATCATAAGAAATTAAGGAATTTCTCATTCGTGATGGTTGATTGAAAAGTTTCTTCTCATAGGAAGAAGCTCTCCTCACCGAAGAGAATGACGACACCACCAGATTTTGCCTCCTCCAAAGAGATGAGGAAGCTCTCCTTATAGGAGAGTTGAGATGTCAAGATTGCTAGAATCTTACTTCTCTAAATTCAGGATGAAGTTCTCGTTGCCGGTGAATCATCGGAGACGAAGAAGATGACTGGAGCAGATGACGAAAATAAGAGGAAAGAGAGGGAAAAGATGGAGGAACATTTTCCCTAAATTTCTCTTGTAGAAAGATGAAGGATTTCCCTCTCAAAGGTCCTTGGATTCTTCTCCTAAGCTCCTCAATATCTCCACCTACTCTCCTTCTCCAATGGTGACCTATCAGCCAAATGAGCCCTTCCCCCTGTTTTATTCAACTATAGGGCATTTATCCAAGGGTCCAAGGCGCTTTCCTAATTTGGAATGTCCTCAAAATATCTCTTATGCTTTATTTGATTGAAGAACCCGACACACGGTGAAGGGCCAGTGATCCCGGTTGTTCGCAGGCAGGAATCCAGGGACTGGAGGGTCAAAATCCTTGAATTTGTTCTGGCAGCGTGGCCTTGCTGGGCTCAGGCGTGGTTACACCACTATTCAAGGTGTTGTAGATCGGGGTCTGGCGTCGGGACACCCGGGGCCATACGTAATTTTGTTTGGCACTCTATCTGAGCGGCGTAGCCATGCCACTTACAGGTGTGGTCATGCCAGTTGACGAACTTGGGCGCCTGCTGATATTTGGGCATGTTCACATGCATATTGCAGTGGTCAGCGTGGTCACATCAAGCACAACCCTTTTGTGTTCTACGGGGAGGTCTCAGCGTGCTCACACCACTAACTAGACGCGGCCACGCCTTAATTAGGCATCCTCACGCCAAAACCCAAAAAGATTGGGCTTCCAGAGAAGCTCGCTGAGGGTTCCGCACCTCATGGACCCCCAAAAGATTGAATGTGAACAGGTAATGATCCTTGGACCTCCGTAGAGATCTTAAATGTGCCTCAAAAGAGTTTGAAAGACCAAACCATCTACGTATCATCGAGTAAAGCGGTTCCAACATGAAATCCGTCTATTCAAGCTTTGAACTTAAGGTCTGAACATGTTGAGGGGTACTTTAGTTGACTGTCTGTGTCAAGAGAATGTCCATATCAGCAGGATACGACTCGGTGTCACAGAAACGAACGTCAACCTCAAGGATACCGGAAGAAACGTCAGCTTAGCTATGATTGACTCGAGGCACGGTTATGACTGTGTCGAACCCAACTGTAGTGTCGTGTCACTAGACGAGGATGTCTCATGTATGTCGCATCAAATATGAATTCCAACAAGCTTAAAAAATTAGATTAAAAATGCCCACACTTTAATTTTAATCTAACTTTTTTATCAAATGAAACATCTTAGTGAAATGAACCAGATGACATAAAAAAGGATTTGATCTGCGTCTGAGTGAGCCCAGACCATGCACTTGAAGCATAATAAGAGGTTTGAAATATTTTTAGGGGACCAAATGCTCTCCAAATATGACTATTTTATAGTCAATTTGAACATCTAGACGAGAGGAATCCAATAAGCCCAAGATCACTTATATAGGACATCATTAAGACAATTAAATGCCATAAAACTACATTCGATTGTGGGAATCACTCTGAGCAATCCAATAATGTGGTTAAATTCATGAAATATTTACGGATGATGTTACTCCAAAAATCTATTACTACTTTCATGAAACGTGTGTTGGATCTAGAGGATAAGGTTGAAGTAAGCTCTAAGAGTTCCCAAGCTTCACGACCGTTATACCACCACCATCTTGCCATCGCCGCCGAACCACCGCTGCCTATCCATAATCGTCATCACCATTGGACCACCGTCATTTGGTCACAATCGCCACCAGACCACCACTGCCCAACAACCAATGTCACCACACCGAATCATTGTTGTCGGGTCACCACCATCACGAAAGCACCATTGCCTTGCCAACACTGTTGTCGCCGTTGGACTGCCATCATTGTCATCAGACCACCATCATCTGACCACCATTGTCGCCGAACCACCACAATTTGGCAACCACCACTAATGCTCGACCACTACTGTCATCGTCGCCAAACTAGTGTCGCTTAGTCACCACCATCGTCACCGTCAGACCTATGTTGTTTGGCCACCACAACCTCCAAATCCCCCCTTTTCTGGCCTCCATCATCGCTATCGTAGAATCACCGCCATCAAAACACCGCCACTTCCCCAACTTATCATACCACTCCCCTAGCGGAATTCACGTCGATAACCTCCACTTATCTAATATTTCTTTCAGTTAGTGAAGGGTTGGTAAAGTCTTGTGACCTATATAGTTGGTCACCACCGTCATCACTGCCAGTCCCCCATCGTTTGGTCGCCGCAGTCGTCGGATTAACGTTTCCTGACCTCAATCGTCACTGCCATCAACCCACCACCATCAGGACACTGCTACTTCCCCAACTTATCATTCCACTCTCATAGTGGAAGTCATGTCAATCTCTATTTATATATTATATTACTTCGAGTCAGTTAGAGGCCTTTAAAGTATTATAATCTAGATCAGCATAGTAGAATCATTTCAATTTGATAAGAACCATGATTTTTATCATTTTAGATTTTCCACGTAAAAACTCTTATTGTTTTTTTTTTATTGTTTTTTTTTTAATCTATGTATGTACTCAATCTTCATGTAAAGCTAGGACGTTAATATATACGAAATACTTATCATATAAAAATATCACTATTTTAATTAAAAAAAATGTACCTCATGCATGTAAAAATTCAATTTTAGATGTTAGGAACATAAATACATAGGAATTAACTTGTATTTTTGCAAATCTTCCTTTTAATCATATATCAAAAACTAGAAAGAGATTCTCCCAGCACCGATACTGACTTCAGCCAGAGGAGCCGGGGCGCGCTTTGGAGAAGGATTCTGCACGAAAGTGGTAGATAAAGCCTCGCTCTTCTGCAGNACTGTATTACATAACCCATCAACCATAAAATCAATCTTTGAAATGCCCAACGCAACCATGAAGTTAAATAGTGTTGCTAATTCAATTTAAGAAAGATAAAAAGATGGAAGCTATTAGATGCACAAAGAAAAAGTGCATCCAAGCACTCTTCCTTAATTGACATTGATAATCCAAATATTAGTGCCAGAGAGAAATAGACGGACAGAAAACTAATAGTTATGCTACAAAAAAAGATTGAGTAAGGTGGATTAATAGAAAACTAAATTGGCCATGACAGGCTACAATGATTGTTCAATATTCATCAGGTCTTGTAAAAAGCGATATATGCCACACAATGAACTAGAAACCATTATAAGCACTTGCATGAGCAAGAGAAAATACGGAAAATAAAATATCCATCATCTAATAAACTTATTTCTGTTCTGAGGAAAATCTTTAAAATAGAAAATGATAAGCAATGCATTTAAATATGTTGAGTAAAATATAAATTTCAAGCTTTGTTGCATTATATATTTAAATCTTTGTTAAATAGATAATAATATACTACATGCAAAATTTGCATTTAACTTAGTTTGTTAGTCTGCAACATTTATTGCCTACAGCTAACATATTTGCCCAATAATCTATTTCATATTCATCATCATTTTTTCCATAAATCACTATATTCATACCCTTCAATATCTTCTCCCTCCCTCCCTCCCTCCCGCTCTCTCTTCTTAGTCTCACGTTCTTCTGCCTTCAGACTCACTATTACCAGCAACCACATTAGATATAGCTTATCTCTTAGTGTGGATCTTTATTTCTCCAAATTTTGATGTGTTTTCAAATCACCCAATAGAGAATACTAATGATAGAAAAAAAGACATCTTTTATTGAAGTATTAACACTCATCCACCTTCTTTCAAAGCATCTAGTTCACCTTTAGGATCACAAAATTCAACTTCATTCAAAATCTTTCCTGATGTATAATAATATGGAAATTCAATCAGAATCACTAAAACAATTCAAGCAATAGATACAAAGTTTACCCCTACAATTTGTAATGTTCAGCAGTCCATGTAAAATAAGTGCATATAACAATGTTTAAAATTGCGCAATTGGGTAAGGCGAGGCGTAAGCCTCAAAGTGTTTTGAGATGTAAGCCTCAAAATTAAAAAAATTCGTAAATTAATAAATATTTTATAAATTGTAAAGTGTAAAATAAAAATAATATTTTAATATTCTGATTTATTAACGTATTAAAGAATGTTATAACAACATTTTAACTAAGTAAAAAGTAATTAATTATGTAAAATTAGAAGTAACCCGTTAATATCCTAACATCAAATTATGAAACAATATGAGTTATCCAAACATTAAACTATCAAAAAAAGCTAAGATATTAAAATAAAATATTAAAACATCAAAACAAAACAAAGTTCAGCATTAATCTTTCCCTCACACTCATAATACCCCCACTTAAAACAAACTATATCAAATCATTAACGTTTGAATTTTTAATTTTAAAGTCTATTACTCTCATTACCCAATTGATTTTCATTGGAATCATTACCATAATGAATTGTTTATCTCAAGTCTTATCTTTAGTCGTATCTATATTCTCACATTCATTCTTATCTTTAATCCCAATTACGTTTTGCTTTTTAATTGAAATTAATGAATAATTTTTTATGGATATATTTTCCTTTTATTTCTTGTTATTTAATGTGTGATGTTAAAATATTAATAGATGATATTATTTTTAGTTTTGTTAAAAAAATTACAGATATTCTAAAAAATTTGAATTATTTTTTGAGGTGAGGCGTGTCTTGAGACGCGCTTCAACCTGGGTGACATACGCCTTAACTTGGAACAATGAGAGATAAACTTCATATTGTGCGATATTAAACAAGGCATATCCTTTGATTGCCACCACTGAAGTTATGAGGATATTCTTTAGATCATTATGAAGGTGATCAACTGAACTATGACAAGCATAGTATTATGTTGATGAAGAAATTGAAAAAAATACATAAATAATTCATGAAAGAACCAAAGTATCATAGCACAAACACAGAGGGTAGTGTTAAAGTTCAAACATTACAATATGAGAGTTCTAACAAACAAAGATGGGTACATTAAACATAAGTACTTCAATCACGCCAAACAATTTTGACAAATTAGATGACTATAAATCGCCCAAATAATCATTCATCTCAAAACCCCATCCCCACAAACGAAAGTGGCATATCCAAAATTTAAATAATATTTCTTTTTTAAACACTTAGCAACTGCTATACCATATTACTAAGAAATTCCAAAAAACCATGATGATTACTGATAAGTGAACCATACTTAGAAAAGATGAAGCAGATAACACCAAATTTGTAACAAAGAAAATATTGGATGGTCTGTGGTGTGACAAAAATAAACAATATTAATACTTTTACAAATCAAATAAATGACATGATAATATAGCTAATGCTGGAAAAGCACCATTTCTAACTCATCAATGACGTAAGATACTATGATTGAAAAAGTGAAATGTATTATAATATTAACATATAAAATAATGAGAACTTTATCTTTTACAGCGTGGTCTATAACAATCTTGTACAATGCTGAAACAAAAATAACACCAACCTTCATTACTTAGCTCACTCTTTTAATCGGAGGTAATATTAAAATTTTGNCGGGGTCCATTGCAAGCAGGTTGATTTGATTACTTCTGTGAAATTTTTGCAGCATTTCTGTATGTTTAATTTATGGAAAGTATATTGTCTTGGTATAGTATTATGCATTGGATATAACTTACTTCAAGTCGTCTCTGGATGGCTACCTATTGGATTTACTTTGGAACAAGTATTGGGTAAACACATTATCATCATCCCCACACTTGGGCAACAGAGACTATGTTGCAGGGCAAATTTCTGATTTAGGTTAATCTCATACTTTTCTCCATGTCTTTATACATTGATTAAATTTATTGTTGGCTATTCTTTTTTTTTTTTTCCTTAAGGGAAATACTGCAGTACATATGCTTTTGAGTTTTTTAAATATTATTTATAACTTTTGGTTTTGTGGTTGTTTTTTTTCTGTTGTAGCTGAGAAGTTGGAGCAGGCAGATAATCAATTAGCCCACACACGATTGGGGTCTTTTTTTGTCCCTTCACAGAGGAAGAAAGAGGTTGTAAATTTTATTATTTCTATGGTTGGTTTCTTTTTTTGATCGGGCGATATTGTGTAATAGACAGACAATGTTCTTGTGTTTTAGGGTATTTCTTGTGATTTTAGTGAAGCTGTTGATTTTTTGAGAATTATAAGCTTCAAATGAAATTTTAGTGAAGCTGTTTTTGTGTTTGTTATTCGATATGTTGAATTTTGTAGGTTTGACTATGGTTGATTGGGATTATATATGTCAATAACAAAAAATAATATGTTCTATTGCTCGTAGCATAGCGAGGTGCACCTTTTGCTCCATTGGGGAGTTTGTGTGTCTCGGAGTTATTTTGACTAGGACTTCATTTAACAAGAGCTTGCAGTATATATGATTTAATTTATAACAATCAAGCATCGTCTAATGGAAATAAAAAATAATATTTATTTAGGCCTAGATACTTGCAAATGACGTGAAAATGATGATGAAGCTTATGATTCAAGAAATGATAATAATGAAGGAGGTGAGGCTATTTAATGTAATAATGTGATGATGATTCTTAGGATATCTAGTTTGGGCTTGTTGAATATAGGACTTGTAAAGAAACTATTTATTATGCTTTGAGCCTATGTGTTAAAGTTGAGCATGTTATTCAATGATTATGTATTTCAATGATCATAATTTATTTGCAAATCTAATATTTTCTTTGTCATGGCGTTTGATCTTTAAATTTAATTTTCATTTGTTTACCTTTACGAATGTTAAAGTGATTTTATGTTTTATTGTGTGACATTGAGTTTTTATTTATTTATGTATTTATTTTTTATTTGTTTAAGGATTCTTTAATGTTGTTGGATTATTAATAAAGTTTTTAAGGTTTCTATATTTTGTTACTTGTAAAATACCATGTGACGTGCTTATGTGTTATGCACTATAGTTATCGAAAGCTCTCACATAGTTGTATGTTATTTGCTCTTGATATATATAATTGGGATATACCTCCATTATTTTTTACTTCAAAATTTGATTCATGTTGTCTTGTTAGATGTGAAAAGATCATGAATATGAGAATAGAACACAAGGACAAATATGTCATAACATGGTACAATGATACAATATAACTATAAAAAGTAGGGATTGGCATGCCATTGACATATTATTATATTGATAACTTATTTATATACAATATATAGTTTTAGTATTTTTTAATAAAACCATCTCATGTTAATTTCATTTATATACTTTACGAAATATTTATTGATAAAAGAAAAACAAAATTATTGATTATAAAATAAATATTTAATCACATTAATATTCATTAATCTTTATGTATTCTATATTTTCAAATATCAGTATTTCTTGTGAAATTTCAAAAAACCTTCAAAAAATTAAATACGAAGACCTTATTTAAAATAATAAAATAAAATATGATTATACGAGTCATCATTAGCACCAACAGTTTTGTCTTTTCCATAACACCTTATCTTCATCTAGCAAGAGTATAGTTTTCAAATATGCCTTATCTGGAGAAAGATTAGTAACTCTAATAATTCTATTGTCATCCATTGTAGTTAATGTATTTCTACCAATATCCCACTACTTAGTCTCTCTTTGAAGATATTTTGCACTCCTAAATAAAAGACAAAGATTAGTATTTCAGAATATTAAGTCCTTATTTCATTAAGGAATGATTTTGTTTCTCTGAAGTGGATTGATAAAAGAGCATGCACTCCGATATAAGAAGAAAAAAGATGATATCCTTGAGCTAACAATTTAAAAGCTGAAATTTACAATTGGGAAATTAGCACCATAAATCATCCCACCAAATCTTTTCCATTCATAGTGCTTCGCAAGTTATAATCATGACCAACAAAGTACCAATACATGCAAAGAAGTTGGCAAACTCCAAATTAACTATTGATCTCTCTTTTATATGTGAAAATTTATTTTTTTCATTTAATATTTTCATTGCTTTAAGTTTGGCAGGAATATTTGGAGTTTTCTTTAACCAAGTCTGACTGTAATACAGAATGAAAGTATTCCTCTAATAAGTGAGATTATTAGTTATTATTTATGAAATTGGGTATATTTTGATTAATGCAAAATTTTAATATTACTTCCGATTAAAAGAGTGAGCTAAGTAATGAAGGTTGGTGTTATTTTTGTTTCAGCATTGTACAAGATTGTTATAGACCACGTTTTAAAAGATAAAGTTCTCATTATTTTTTATGTTAATATTATAATACATTTCACTTTTTCAATCATAGTATCTTACGTCATTGATGAGTTAGATATAGGGCTTTTCAGCATTAGCCATATTATCATGTCATTTATTTGATTTGTAAAAGTGTTAATATTGTTTATTTTTGTCACGCCACAGACCATCCAATATTTTCTTTGTTACAAATTTGGTGTTATCTGCTTCATCTTTTCTAAATATGGTTCACTTACCAGTAATCATCATGGTTTTTTGGAATTTTCTTAGTAATATGGTATAGCAGTTGCTAAGTGTTTAAAAAAGAAATTTTATTTAAATTTTGGATATGCCACTTTCGTTTGTGGGGATGGGGTTTTGAGATGAATGATTATTTGGGCGATTTATAGTCATCTAATTTGTCAAAATTGTTTGGCGTGATTGAAGTACTTATGTTTAATGTACCCATCTTTGTTTGTTAGAACTCTCATATTGTAATGTTTGAACTTTAACACTACCCTCTGTGTTTGTGCTATGATACTTTGGTTCTTTCATGAATTATTTATGTATTTTTTTCAATTTCTTCATCAACATAATACTATGCTTGTCATAGTTCAGTTGATCACCTTCATAATGATCTAAAGAATATCCTCATAANAATCAATGTATAAAGACATGGAGAAAAGTATGAGATTAACCTAAATCAGAAATTTGCCCTGCAACATAGTCTCTGTTACCCAAGTGTGGGGATGATGATAATGTGTTAACCCAATACTTGTTCCAAAGTAAATCCAATAGGTAGCCATCCAGAGACGACTTGAAGTAAGTTATATCCAATGCATAATACTATGCCAAGACAATATACTTTCCATAAATTAAAATTACAGAAATGCTGCAAAAATTTCACAGAAGTAATCAAATCAACCTGCTTGCAATGGACCCCAAAGTCTTCTATTTTGTTAAGAGGAATGGTTTGGTATTCTGATACTGGCTCATCAGGTGGATTATAGCCCTCAGGATATGCCCTGAAGGCCCCAATCTCAACCTTCCCAGCAGACACAGTCCTGGTGGGATCGATTACAACAGCCAAGAACGGCTCTTGGTATTTTTGATTCAGCATCTGTGTTGATACATCAATGCCTGATAGCCAGCACCCATAACCAGGGTGAGAATGGTACCATCCTACCACATTTTCCACCCTCCCAACCTGTTAAAAAACAAGAAACAAAATCATCCGACATTAATATATACAAGTAAAAGCATAATTAGTCAAAAGTTGTAAATTTTAATACATGTGCTGAACAGACAACAAAACGTTCTTCAGGCCATCATGTATGATCCTCTACTTTCCTTTCCAGCAACAAAAATATTTCCTCCACAATTACACCAGAAGAAATATCTAGCAGATTAGGGTTTAGGTTTGGAATTTACCCGCTTGTTNCCAATGCATTTAAATATGTTGAGTAAAATATACATTTCAAGCTTTGTTGCGTTATATATTTAAATCTTTGTTAAATAGATAATAATATACTACACATGCAAAATTTGCATTTAACTTAGTTTGTTAGTCTGCAACATTTATTGCCTACAGCTAACTTATTTGCCCAATAATCTGTTTCATATTCATCATCATTTTTTCCATAAATCATTATATTCATACCCTTCAATATCTTCTCCCTCCCTCCCTCCCTCCCTCCCGCTTTCTCTTCTTAGTCTCATGTTCTTCTGCCTCCAGACTCACTATTACCAGCAACCACATTGGATAAAGCTTATCTCTTAGTGTGGGTCTTTATTTCTCCAAATTTTGATGTGTTTTCAAATCACCCAATAGAGAATACTAATGATAGAAAAAAAGACANAATTTCTTTTTTAAACACTTAGCAACTGCTATACCATATTACTAAGAAAATTCCAAAAAACCATGATGATTACTGGTAAGTGAACCATATTTAGAAAAGATGAAGCAGATAACACCAAATTTGTAACAAAGAAAATATTGGATGGTCTGTGGCGTGACAAAAATAAACAATATTAACACTTTTACAAATCAAATAAATGACATGATAATATGGCTAATGCTGAAAAGCCCTATATCTAACTCATCAATGACGTAAGATACTATGATTGAAAAAGTGAAATGTATTATAATATTAACATAAAAAATAATGAGAACTTTATCTTTTAAAACGTGGTCTATAACAATCTTGTACAATGCTGAAACAAAAATAACACCAACCTTCATTACTTAGCTCACTCTTTTAATCGGAAGTAATATTAAAATTTTGCATTAATCAAAATATACCCAATTTCATAAATAATAACTAATAATCTCACTTATTAGAGGAATACTTTCATTCTGTATTACAGTCAGACTTGGTTAAAGAAAACTCCAAATATTCCTGCCAAACTTAAAGCAATGAAAATATTAAATGAAAAAAATAAATTTTCACATATAAAAGAGAGATCAATAGTTAATTTGGAGTTTGCCAACTTCTTTGCATGTATTGGTGCTTTGTTGGTCATGATTATAACTTGCGAAGCACTATGAATGGAAAAGATTTGGTGGGATGATTTATGGTGCTAATTTCCCACAATTGTAAATTTCAGCTTTTAAATTGTTAGCTCAAGGATATTCATCTTTTTTCTTCTTAATTATCAGAGTGCATGCTCTTTTATCAATCCACTAAAGAGAAACAAAATTATTCCTTGATGAATAAGGACTTAATATTCTGAAATACTAATCTTTGTCTTTTATTTAGGAGTGCAAAATATCTTCAAAGAGAGACTAAGTAGTGGGATATTGGTAGAAATACATTAACTACAATGGATGACAATAGAATTATTAGAGTTACTAATCTTTCTCCAGATAAGGCATATTTGAAAACTATACTCTTGCTAGATGAAGATAAGGTGTTATGGAAAAGACAAAACTGTTGGTGCTAATGATGACTAGTATAATCATATTTTATTTTATTATTTTAAAGAAGGTCTTCATATTTAATTTTTTGAAGGTTTTTTGAAATTTCACAAGAAATACTGATATTTGAAAATATAGAATACATAAAGATTAATGAATATTAATGTGATTAAATATTTATTTTATAATCAATAATTTTGTTTTTCTTTTATCAATAAATATTTCGTAAAGTATATAAAGGAAATTAAATTTCATCATGAGATGGTTTTATTAAAAAATACTAAAACTCTATATTGTATATAAATAATTTATCAATATAATAATATGTCAATGGCATGCCAATCCCTACTTTTTATAGTTATGTCATATTATTGTACCATGTTATGACATATTTGTCCTTGTGTTCTATTCTCGTATTCATGATCTTGTCACATCTAACAAGACAAGATGAATCAAATTTTGAAGTAAAAAATAATGGAGGTATATCCCAATTATATATATCAAGAGCAAATAACATACAACAATGTAAGAACTTTCGATAACTATAGTGCATAACACATAAGCATGTCACATGGTATTTTACAAGTAACAAAATATAGAAACCTTGAAAACTTTATTAATAATCCAACAACATAAAAGAATATCCTTAAACAAATAAAAAATAAATACATAAATAAATAAAAACTCAATGTCACACAATAAAACATAAAATCACTTTAACATTCGTAAAGGTAAACAAATGAAAATTAAATTTAAAGATCAAACGCCATGACAAAGAAAATATTAGATTTGCAAATAAATTATGATCATTGAATGACATAATCATTGAATAACATGCTCAACTTTAACACATAGGCTCAAAGCATAATAAATAATTTCTTTACAAGTCCTATATTCGTCAAGCCCAAACTAGATATCCTAAGAATCATCATCACATTATTACATTAAATAGCCTCACCTCCTTCATTATTATCATTTCTTGAATCATAAGCTTCATCATCATTTCCCCGTCATTTGCAAATACCTAGGCCTAAATAAATATTATTTTTTATTTCCATTAGACGATGCTTGATTGTTATAAATTAAATCATATATACTGCAAGCTCTTGTTAAATGAAGTCCTAGTCAAAATAACTCCGAGACACACAAACACCCCAATGGCGCAAAAGGAGCACCTCGCTATGCTACGAGCAATAGAACATATTATTTTTTGTTATTGACATATAAAATCCCAATCAAACATAGTCAAACCTACAAAATTCAACATATCGAATAACAAACACAAAAACAGCTTCACTAAAATTTCATTTGAAGCTTATAATTCTCAAAAAATCAACAGCTTCACTAAAATCACAAGAAATACCCTAAAACATAAGAATATTGTCGTCTATTACACAATATCGCCCAATCAAAAAAAGAAACCAACCATAGAAATAATAAAATTTACAACCTCTTTCTTCCTCTGTGAAGGGACAAAAAAAGACCCCAATCGTGTATGTGCTAATTGATTATCTGCCTGCTCCAACTTCTCAGCTAGAACAGAAAAAAAAAACAACCACAAAACCAAAAGTTATAAGTAATATTTAAAAAACTCAAAAGCATATGTACTGCAGTATTTCCCTTAAGGAAAAAAAAAAAAAAGAGGAATAGCCAACAATAAATTTAATCAATGTATAAAGACATGGAGAAAAGTATGAGATTAACCTAAATCAGAAATTTGCCCTGCAACATAGTCTCTGTTACCCAAGTGTGGGGATGATGATAATGTGTTTACCCAATACTTGTTCCAAAGTAAATCCAATAGGTAGCCATCCAGAGACGACTTGAAGTAAGTTATATCCAATGCATAATACTATGCCAAGACAATATACTTTCCATAAATTAAAATTACAGAAATGCTGCAAAAATTTCACAGAAGTAATCAAATCAACCTGCTTGCAATGGACCCCAAAGTCTTCTATTTTGTTAAGAGGAATGGTTTGGTATTCTGATACTGGCTCATCAGGTGGATTATAGCCCTCAGGATATGCCCTGAAGGCCCCAATCTCAACCTTCCCAGCAGACACAGTCCTGGTGGGATCGATTACAACAGCCAAGAACGGCTCTTGGTATTTTTGATTCAGCATCTGTGTTGATACATCAATGCCTGATAGCCAGCACCCATAACCAGGGTGAGAATGGTACCATCCTACCACATTTTCCACCCTCCCAACCTGTTAAAAAACAAGAAACAAAATCATCCGACATTAATATATACAAGTAAAAGCATGATTAGTCAAAAGTTGTAAATTTTAATACATGTGCTGAACAGACAACAAAACGTTCTCCAGGCCATCATGTATGATCCTCTACTTCTCCTTTCCAGCAACAAAAAGATTTCCTCCACAATTACACCAGAAGAAATATCTAGCAGATTAGGGTTTAGGTTTGGAATTTACCCGCTTGTTGGTCTGGGAGTAATCAACCATATACTCATAGGCGTCAGCCTGAGCATTGACACGAGTCTCGGTGCCCTCAACGGGGAGAGCGAAGGCGTCCATCACCACGAACGTGTCGCCCTCGATCTTGCCCTGCATAAGTCCCATAACCTCGATGGTACCACCGGAGCGAGCATGAACGACCATCTTAAGAAGGGCTAGAGCGGAGATTTTCACACGGCGGAAGAAATTGGGGTCGTGTTGCCACGGCTTCTCCTGCTGAATCTTGGCCTGAGCAACATCATCGTAGTAGTAGATCGCGTCCGACTCCGCTGGCGAATCTATGGCCACGATGTTGTTCTCGAGTTCCCATGTTTGTCGCGCTATCGCTGCCGACGAAGAAGTAGCCGGTGAGGCAGAATCCATCTCGCGAAGCAGGGAAATGGCTGCAGAAGAGCGAGGCTTTATCTACCACTTTCGTGCAGAATCCTTCTCCAAAGCGCGCCCCGGCTCCTCTGCTGAAGTCAGTATCGGTGCTGGGAGATTTTCTTTCTAGTTTTTGATATATGATTAAAAGGAAGATTTGCATAAATACAAGTTAATTCCTATGTATTTTTGTTTCTAACATCTAAAATTGAATTTTTACATGCATGAGGTACATTTTTTTTTAATTAAAATAGTGATATTTTTATATGATATGTATTTCGTATATATTAACGTCCCAGTTTTACACGAAGATTGAGTACATACATAGATAAAAAATAATAATAAAAAAGAACGATAAGAGTTTTTACGTGGAAAATCTAAAATGATAAAAATCATGGTTCTCATCAAATTAAAATGATTCTACTATGCTGATCTAAATTATAATACTTTACATATCTTTAACTGACTCGAAGTAATATAATATATAAATAGAGATTATTGACGTGACTTCCACTAGGAGAGTGGAATGATAAGTTGGGGAAGTACCAGTGTCCTGATGGCGGTGATGATTGAGGTCAGGAAACATTAATCCGACGACTGTGACGGCCAAATGATGGGGGCCTGGCAGTGATGACGGTGGTGACCAACTATATAGGTTACAAGACTTTACCAACCCTTCACTAGTCGAAAAAAAATATTAGATAAGTGGAGGTTATGGACGTGAATTCCGCTAGGGGAGAGGTACGATAAGTTGGGAAGTGGCAGTGCTTTGATGGTGGTGATTCAACGATAGCGATGATGGAGGCCAGAAAAGGGAGATTTGGAGGTTGTGGTGGCCAAACAACAGAGGTCTGACGGTGACGATGATGGTGACTAAGTGACGCTAGTTTGGCAGCAATGACGATAGTGGTCGAGCATTAGTGGTGGTTGCCAAATGGTGGTGGTTCGGCGGCAATGGTGGCCAGATGATGGTGGTCTGATGACAATGATGACAGTCCAACGGCGACAACGGTGTTGGCAAGGCAATGGTGCTTTCGTGATGGTGGTGACCCGACAACAATGATTCGGTGTCGTGACATTGGTTGTTGGGCAGTGTTGGTCTGATGGCGATTGTGACCAAATGACGGTGGTCCAATGGTGATGACGATTTTGGATAGGCAGCGGTGGTTCGGCGGCGATGGCAAGACAGTGGCGGTATAACGTTGGTGAAGCTTGGGAACGCTCAGAGCTTCCTTCAACCTTGTCCTCTAGATCCAACACACGTTTCATGAAAGTAGTGATATATTTTTGGAGTAACATCATCCGTAAATATTTCATGAATTTAACCACATTATCGGATATCTCAGAATGATTCTTACAATTGAATGTAGTTTTATGAGCATTTAATTGTCTTAATGATGTCATATATAAGTGATCTTGGGCTTATTGGATTCTTCTCGTCTAGATGTTCAAATTGACTATAAAATAGTGAGATTTGGAGAACATTTGGTCCCCTAAAAATATTTCAAACCTCTTATTATGCTTCAAGTGCATGGTCCGGGCTCACTCAGACGCAGATCAAATTATTTTTTATGTCATCTGGTTCATTTCACTGAGATGTTTCATTTGATAAAAAAATTAGAGTGTGGGCATTTTTAATCTAATTTTTTAAGCTTGTTGGAATTCATATTTGATGTGACATACACGGGACATCCTTGTCTAGTGACACGATACTACAGTTGGGTTCGACACCGTCATAATCGTGCCTCGAGTTAATCATTGCTAAGCTGACATTTCTTTCGGTATCCTTGAGGTTGACGTTCATTTATGTGACACTGAGTCATATCCTGCTGATATGGACATTCTCTTGGCGCAGACGGTCAACTAAAGTACCCCTCAACATGTTCGGACCTTAAGTTCAAAGCTTGAATAGACGGATTTCATGTTGGAACCTCTTTACTCGATGATACATAGATGCTTTGGTCTCTCAAACTCTTTTGAGACCCATTTAAGATCCCTACGGAGGTCCAAGGATCATTAACTGTTCACATTCAATCCTCCGAAGGTCCATGAGGTCCGGAACCCCCTCAGCGAGCTTCTCTGGAAGCCCTATTTTTTGGGGTTTGGCGTGAGGATGCCTAATTAAGGCGTAGCCACGCCTAGTTACTGGTGTCAGCACGCTGAGACCTCCCCGTAGAACACAAAAGTGTTGTGCTTGATGTGACCACGCTCGAAGGTGGCGTGGCCATGCTGACCATTGCAATATGCATGTGAACACGCCTAAATCTCAGCAAGCGCCCAAGTTCGTCAACTGGCATGACCACACCTGTAAGTGGCATGGCTATGCCGCTCAGATAGAGTGCCAGACAAAATTACGTCTGACCCCGGGTGTGACGACGCCAGAAAATAGTGGTGTGAACACGCCTGAGCCCAGCAAGGCCACGCTGCCATAACCAATTCAAGGATTTTGACCCTCTGTTCCCCGGATTCCCACCGGCGAACAATCGGGATCACTGGCCCTTCACCGTGTGTCGGGTTCATCAACCAAATAAAGCATAGGAGATATATTGAGGACATTCCAAATTAGGAAAGCGCCCTTGGATAAACACCTTATAGTTGAATAAACCAGGGGAAGGGCTCATTTAGAATGATCGATCACCATTGGAGAAGGAGAGTAGGTGGAGATATTGGGGAGCTTAGGAGAAGAATCCAAGGACCTTTGAGAGGGAAATCCTTCATCTTCCTTTAAGAGAAATTTAGGGAAAAGGTTCCTCCATCTTTTCCCTCTCTTTCCTCTTATTTTCGTCATCTTTTCCAGTCATCTTCTTCATCTCCGATGACTCACCAATAACGAGAACTTCATCCTGAATTTGGAGAAGTAAGATTCTAGCAATCTCGACATCTCAACTCTCCTATGAGGAGAGCTTCCTCTTCTCTTTGGAGGAGGCAAAATATGGTGGTGTCGTCACTCTCTCCGGTGAGGAGAGCTTCTTCCTATGAGAAGAAACCCTTCAATCAACCGTCACGAAGGAGAAATTCCTTAACTTCCTTATGATTTTCATTCTGGAGCCCCTTGGGTCTGGATGTTAGAGAAATTAATTTAGGATTTTGATTTTTTAGAGGAAACCTCATAGGATTAGGA
>JXCR01077002.1:0-15376 GCA_002079205.1 Phalaenopsis hybrid cultivar
TTTTGGCTTTATAGTTGGACTCCTCTTATCTTTTCTATTTCAATGGCATCTCTGCAATTGATTTGACGAGTACAAGTCCCACCTCTATATACTCTACCTTTAGAGGGTCATAGAGCATTAGAGTTCTCATTCTTTTGACCTTAAGAATACCAAGGTTTTTTTGGACGACAAAAGTCATGGATTGTTATCAGGGGGTCTCAGGTTGAGTTGGGTCAACACCTTCTCAATCAGGTAGACTTAGGGTCCTAATAGCTTGGGGTGTCATATTTTTGGTATCTCGACACAGTTACTTCTGTTAGAGTAGAATTTCTCCACCACCCTTTTGTTGAGCCTATTCATCCTTTTGTGACTTTATTGATGTCGTTTTGATGGCCCTAATTGTCGATAAACCACCTTTAATTTTGGATACAACGATTCACTCTCTGTCATTTTAACCAGATCAGGCCTTAAAGCATAGGGATGTTCCTGCTAAGTTGACTTGGATATTTCTCAAGCCTTGTCTATCTGCTTGTCATCGTCCATTTGTGGATATGAGGGATTCACCCTCTCCCATGTGGCTCGGTATAGACTTTCGAGATGGCGAGATGCTTCTGATTAAAATAGACATTCTTTTGGAGACATATCCACAAATTATCATGGTAAAATAAGCAAGATCCCTTTTAATTAGTCTATTCTTGGGTATCCCCAAGATATAATTATACAAAGGAATATATTCTCTTGGGAGTTCTATTTACCTCAGAGCAAAAAATATTCTTTTTTGCTCTTTGGTTATGGGTGACTTATATAGGTTTTTTTTTTGATATCATGATTTGAGATATTTTGATCTAATTTTGTTTGAATCTACACTCTCGATCTACCGCATGAGGATTGTCGTATATAAGCTTTCCATATTTCTTTTTAAAAATTTATTTTTCATTTTTTGTCGGATATCATTTTTTTCGATTCTTTTCTTCTTTGGGTCATTTTATGGTCCCAGAGAGAGAGATTTATTTGAAAAAAGAATCATACGAAGACATATAAATACACAAGTTGGTGACTCCAAGTTTCATTTAAAAGAAACAAAAACATTCTGGCAACTCTGTTAGGGAAGAGTCTCTCTCCCTCTCTTTCTCTCTCCATATTAGGAATCTTGCTTATATTACCATGACATGGTTTCTTTCCTCGAGTCACTCTTGATAGCTTGTGAATACATGGATTTCAAATCTCTGTGTTTGTTTCTACGGTTAGCGACTCAAAACTATTTTGTCCCTTTTTCTCACCCTCGGTATTTTAGTTGTTGCACTTTCACATGCATCAATGTTGTTGTATGTTTTTTATTGATTTTCTTAACCTTTACTTGATATTAATTGATACCCCTTTTAGTTGACATAAAATGATAGTCAAAAGAGGATCACGATCGAGAATTCTGGGTGGAAATTTGCTTCCTTTTCTTCCTTTAATATGGGGTTATAACATTAGATTCATTTAAGCACCTTGCTCGGATTACTTTGGGTAATCCTGATCCTGCTGAGGCATCTAATTTGTGCCCTTCTCTTAAGAAAGAGAGTCATGCTTATAGAGCTACTCCTACAATGGTAGCTCACATCATGTCAACCTCTTCTACAAAGAAGAGGATGGTTCCTGACTGTGAAGCATCGTAGTGCATGACTGTCTTCTCTAGACTTTGGGGCGTCCATCCGTGTTCTCATGGATCTTCCTACCTATGTTAGGTGAGTCTTCTGACAACTCTAGAGCTACTAATGTTGTCCCGACTCTCGTCATTTCAAGTCCCTCTGAGGCTATACCTGCTCTTAGATTGGGTAGGACTGCCCGGAGGATCAAAAACAAATTGTTACTGTAACAAGGTCTACAACATTTTTCTACATCTGTTTTGTTTCCAGCCTAGGAGGAATCTCAAATACCTCTGGTAAATAATCTTTTTTCCATTCTGTTTGGTTGTGATGATTATGTCCCCACTAGAATTGCTAGGAGGACTTTCACTCCTTCAAGCACAAATTGTCTTAAGCCTGTTGACTATATTGACAAGACCACCACAAGCCTTCTGAGTAAGAATATTATGGGGGAAATTTCCATTTAATAGGAAAATTTCTTATTTCTAGATGATAAGTTTTTTGCATGAATTTCTGAGACATCAAAGTGAGTGATGATAGAGCTACAAGGTCAGTGCAACCAAAGGTCGAGCTTTGCCCGTTGACTGCACAAAGGAAAATATGTTGAGATTTTCATACCTATTTTATACTATTTTTTATGATAATTGCACTTTAAAGAAATTTATTTTTAATGTTTTATTGCATGAATGACGAATTAGGGTCATTGGAGCAAAAAGATGCAAAAAGAAGCGAATTTGGAGCGAAAATGACCCAAATGTGAAGATTTGAACTAGGGCGCTGACGGCGAGCCCAACGGCGCCAACGGTGAGATTTTCCCGAGACTCCAGAATTAATTCACCTAGAAGGCCCGCCGACAGCGCCCTCGAGGCTGCCGACGGTGAGCTCGGCGGTTATGTCCAACTAGGCTTTGGATGAGGACGAATTTTAGAGGGGTGTTTAGGCAACTCTTGGGAAAACTCATCCACAAATTTAAAAGTAGATTTTGGCCTAAAATTAGAGAGGTCCTGGATGTTAGAAAGGTCCTGAAGGTTGGAGAGGTTCCATTAGAGTTTGCTAGAGAGTCAAAATTGTGAGGAATTCTTTCAGAGACTGTAAAAGTGGAGTCAAAGTGAGAGATTTCTTAAAGCCCAAAAACATGACAGCGACTTTATATATGCTTAAAAATATAAGTATTTAATACTACTGTTAAAAGATTTAATTCCTCAGCAACTGTACCAAAACTTAATAACAGTTATAAATTCGATAAAGATGGATGTATAAAATATTCAATAATTGTAAATTCACACTTATCAACGCAAATATATGTATCGCTTAAGTAATATAAGACTCTAATGGAGTCCTAGATATCGATCCCACAGGGAGTAATATTAGAACTACGAACTAAGNGGAGGGGTACTTAGGCAACTCTTGGGAAAACTCATCCACAAATTTAAAAGTAGATTTTGGCCAAAAATTAGAGAGGTCCTGGTTGTTAGAAAGGTCATGAAAGTTGGAGAGGTTCCATTAGAGTTTCCCAGAGAGTCAAATTTGTGAGGAATTCTTTCAGAGATTGTAAGAGTGGAGTCAAAGTGAGAGATTTCTTAAAGCCCAAAAACTTGACAACGACTTTATATATGCTTAAAAATAGAAGTATTTAATACTACTGTTAAAAGATTTAATTCCTCAACAACTGTACCAAAATTTAATAACAGTTATAAATTCGATAAAGATGGATGTATAAAATATTCAATAATTGTAAATTCACACTTATCAATGCAAGTATACGTATCGCTCAAGTAATATAAGACTCTAATGGAGTCCTAGATATCGATCCCACAGGGAGTAATATTAGAACTACGGACTAAGATATTAGAAAAAGCAATATTTTAATCGTAACAATGAAATTCAAATTATTTATTTGTCACTAATAGGCAATTGAAATAAATATATAATTTTAATAAAACTTAAATAAATAATTATACTAACGAGGTTTTTAATGTGATATTCAATATATAAGAAAGCATCTTTCTCATTGTCAATAAATTATAGTGAATGGATAAAGTGAATCAGTTTAAATTGTATTGTGTAAAAAAAAGCATACATATTCTTTACCCTTTGGTCCAGGCATAAAGAACATTGACTAATCCTACGCTTGTTTACTGAATNTTTTTATCGACCAATAATTTATGGCGACTCCTCTGGGGACTAGGTTTGCTCTCCATCATGATCATGAGGTTTTTGTCTTCATACATCGGTAATGTGTTCATTTCCCTCATGTTCTAAATTACTATTCTTTCGTTGGCATGCTTCGCTCATTTCTTTCATGGGCAAGCACAATCAACTCTCACGATTCAATAACCATTTGTTTGACCATCCTTAAACATAGTGGTTCAGCAATCTTTAGGGTTTTCTTTTTGTGTGGGGTTGGATCTCAAATAAGTGTGGTGGTGTGCGTTGTGAAGTCATCCTTATGTCGAATCCTGAATTTCACTTTGAATCTCTAACCTCATACACTCCGTTCAAATTCTGAAATTAAGCGAATGCCATTAATAAATATATAAAAAACGCACTCCAAAATCCGTAAATGAATATAAAATAAGATGAAAGTATCGAAACAAAACAAAAAATTACAAAAATAATACAACAACGAAAACAACAACAACAAATCCTTATTTTCACTATGTGGGGTTGGCTACTGACCGACTTTTTGTAAATCGACAAATACATGAATTTGATGGTGTTACTAGAAGATTTAATTTCCAGCAACGGCGTCCAAAGAATTGATCGCGACTTTATAGATGTGTCTGATTTGATTAAGATGTATAAATATAATATTCAATAATGTTAAAGCAATGACGTTCAAAGACTTGATCATGACTTTATAGATGTGTCTGATTTGATTAAGATGTATAAATATAATATTCAATAATGTTAAAGTCAAATTTGTCAACGCAAGTGACTTTATAGATGTGTCTAATTTGATTCAGATGTATAAATATAATATTCAATAATGTTAAAGTCGAATTTGTCAACGCAAGTATACGTATTTCAAGTAATATAGGACTCTAATGGAGTCCTAGATATCAATCCCACAGGGAGTAGTTTGAATTACGGACTAAGACCTTAGAAAAGCAAGACTTTAATCACAACAATGACGTTCAATTTGCCTATTTGTCACTAATAGGCAATTAAAATAAATAGATAATTTTAATAACTAATAAATAACTAATGATAAAAAGTAGGGCTTAATTGTGATATTCAATATATAAGAAAGCATCCTTCTCCTTGTCAAGAAATGTAGGGTTTAATTGTGATATTCAATATATAAGAAAGCATCCTTGTCCTTGTCAAGAAATTATAGAGGTTTAATTGTGATATTCAATATATAAGAAAGCATCCTTCTCCTTGTCAATAAATTATAGTGAATGGTTAGTTGTGATATTCAATATATAAGAAAGCATCCTTCTCCTTGTCAAGAAATTATAATGAATAGATAAAATGAATTAGTTCAATTTATATTGTGCTAAATAGGAGCATACATATTCTTTACCCTTTGGTCCAGNAGCATACATATTCTTTACCCTTTGGTCCAGGCATAAAGAACATTGACTAATCTTATGCTTGGTTACTGATTCTGCAGCTAGGTTGGGACGATACCGACTCTGACTTCGACGCTCCCACGTTCCCCTCACCTAAGGGCTAACATCTACACATCAGCACCCAAACGATAGAACCGAATTGGGGATTTAAGTCTGTCACTCTAAAATCTCCAATTCTTCGCCCGATAATAATATTCCTTATTTATTTGCACCCAACTTCCAAGAGCTTTGACCTCCCTGAATCTTGGATGTAACATTCACTTTAGTTGTANATCTATTTATTTGCACCCAACTTCTAAGGGTTTTGACCTCCCTGAATCCTGGATGTAATCTTCACTTTATTTGTAAAAATCAACATATTTTAACAAATCAATTGGCCAAATTGAAAGTAAATTAAGATTGAAGTGAAAAGATCATAACAATTTCTTAAACATTTNGGAAGTGAAAAGATCATTTCAATTTCTTAAACATTTTCGTGGCTTCACCAATTCAAATCACCATTTCACAAATCTTGAGACAAGGAGAAAGACAGAGAAAAGACTCAGAACTCATGGGTAAAGCACAACAAAACTCGGAATTCATATATAAAATCAAAACCATACGAACTATAACAAGTAAATAACTTATCTCTAAATTTCTCCCCAAGAACACTTCTTGAAGTTCCTCTGAATCTCTTCCTTTCTTTACAACATACAGAATTCCTCTTCGAAGTAGCAAGGAGGAAGAAATCTCTCACTTTCCCTCCACTCTTACAATTTCTTAAAGAACTCCTCACAGTTACACGCTCTAGCAAGCTCTCTACACACTAATGGAACCTATCTAACCTCCAGGACCACTATTTTTGGCCAAAATCTTCTCTTTAAAGATGTGGATGAGTTTTCCTAAGAGTTGCTTATGCACCCCTCTAAAATCCAACCTTATCCATTGTACAAGTACACATAACCGTCGATCCCGCCGTTGGCGGCCTTGATGGCGCCGTCGGTGGCCTTCTGGAGATTTTGTCCTGTAGCATCGGGAAAAATTCGTCGTCGGCGGCGTCGATGGCGCCGTCGGCGCCCTAGTGCAATTCTTCACATTTTGGTCCTTTTTGCTCCAAATTCGCTCCTTTTTGCATCTTTTTGCTCCATTGACCTTAATTCATCATTCTTGCAACAAAACATCAAAAATACCTTTCTTTAAAGTGCAATATCATTAAAAAAAGTATAAAAGAGGTACGAAAATCCCAACATATTTTACTTTGGTCACATATGAACTAAGCTATAAATGCAATAATTTTAAAATAAGTTTTAAAACATGATTCATAAAGGTAAGAAGTAATTTTTTCATATTTCAAATTAGTTCATAGGATGCAAAATGCCTAAGTGACACCTATTAGACCTCCTGAAACTTTGGCATAAACATATGCGTGTTAGTCGCAACGCAATAACTGACATTGATCCCCGAGATATCCTTCCGAGCAATGCTCGTTAATACATTGTGACAAATAATGGATCACTCTTCTAATAGGTACAATTTATAGTCATGAAATCAAATGATGCACATGAAACATGCAAAGTGACCTGGTGTATTGTGACCGCTCCACCGAAGTGTGTGCAATCACTAGTGGTACACCAGAGGAATCACCACAACATGATCACTCTATCAATATAGGAGAAATCACATTAGAAGGCGAATGCTAGTTTGAAACTGTTATCAAAATATGCAGATATTCATCACAAGCATATGGTGACATATGATTATGATAAATATGCTTAAGTGTTAAATGCAGAAGTAAGACACATCAAACAATAATGCACATATGTCATATGGCTTGGCTATCTAGAGTACATGACACCCTGGGGGAAGTACACATCACACTATAACAACCAAGCCCTCAGACATATGACTTGCACACATAATGTGACATGTTCATAATGAATGACATACACATGATACATCATTAGTAATGACGCAGATGACATGTAGTACGACTCATGCACCAAATGAGTTCAGAGGCTAAGAAATGTAATCTGTGCTAGGTGAGATTCGTATACCTGGGTGGACATACATCATGCACTAAGTGGGTTCAAAGGCTAGAGACTATGATCTGTGATAGGTGACACTATATGACATGCTTATGATACATCTTGATGAAGCAAGAAGACATGAGATGTCATAATTCTCGTTAAAGAGTATTGCACGTCGCATAGACTTGATGTGCAAGCCATCCCTTCACAAAGCATATGAGTGTTTGAAGTGAGTATGTAAACAAACAAGCACATGTGCAGACATCAAGCATGCAAAACTTGAACATACAAGATGTTATGTGGGAAAACATGCAAGGGTGTAAAAAACACAAGTGTCAACATACATGAAGTATTGCATAGTGACATGCGAGGACGTCAATATGAAAATGCACAAAGTACTGCACCCAAGTGGGGCATAAGTACTCAGTTGGAGCAATACAAGTTCAAAGATGCACATTAAGGTGCTAATGCAAATGCAAGAATGATCATGTTGATGCACACAACTCGAAACTCATGAGCATTTCAATTAAGGCTAACCCGTTCACTGACAATCTCGATGGCTCCTGATAGATCTAGCCAAACAAAAGTGGTCGATCAACTGATCGGATGACGATGTTCGATCGGTTAGGTTGACTGAATGTGATCAATCTACCAATCTGAACGGAGGCAGCTGATCAGTCAGGTCAACTGAAAGTGAATGATTAACTAATCAGACCAAAGGTGACAGATCAACCAAGTCAACCAAAAGTGATCAATCGATTGATCAATCCGTAGGAGGTTGATCAATTAAGTCGACCAAAAGTGNTTCAAGTAAACTCTTCCTCTGAATCTCTTCCTTTCTTTACAGCATATAGAATTCCTCTTTGAAGCGGAAATGAGGAAGAAATCTCTCACTTTGTTTCCACTCTTACAATCTCTTGAAGAATTCCCCACAATTTAGACACTCTGGTAAACTCTCTACACACTAATGGAACCTTTCTAACCTCCAAGACCTCTAGGCTCTCTCAAATTTTCGGCCAAAATCTTCTTTTAAAGTTGTGGATGAGCTTGAATAATTTTGTACATTTAATAATTTTCCAGGTGATATTTTAATTTATGTAATTAAATTAAGCCAAAATAACCATCTTAGCTTGAAAATTAGGGTTAGAAGCACAGAGGTGTCCTCTGACCTTAGAAAGATAAATAAAACATAGTCACTATCATTGGGAACAAACCCTAAAAATTTCATGCTATGGTAACCAATGCTTAGTCATAATGAATTAAAATACCACAAAGGGTATTTAATTAATTAAATATCAAAGTGTCAACATATAATTTTTATTTTTTTTCCACATTATTCTCCTCTTTTCATTGAGCAAGAAGGTATTTTTAATTTATTTTTATGATTTCTCTATGAAAAGATATGGATTTTCAAAGTTCTGGCATTTAAATAATAAAAAATTCCTGATTTATTTACTTATCCAACTCAGTGCCAGCGCATCCTAGGCAACTCTGAACCACGCACGCGTCTGCTTCTGTTTTGGCGCTGCCAGTTGAGTCAGCCGGCTGTTCACGCACAGAGACTTCATCCAACGCGATCCCAACCGTTCAAACGATATATGCGCGATCAGACGGTTGTGGGTCATCATCTCCGAATGACCTAACTCGTAGCCTTCCACACTAAAACCTTAAGATCTCAAGCTAGACTCAACCAAAACACCTCAGGTTTGTTCCTACACCTTGATCTACTTAAGACACACCTATCTATACGGTTGATCGATACACGTGTAAAGAATCAATTAAATCTCAGTTTAGGGTTGAGGTTCAATACCTTTTTCTGAGAGGGGAGGCCTCAATCAAATGGTTGTAGTAGCTTTGAATGGGTCCAACGAACCTCCAGATGAAGTCTTGTGCTATGGTTAAATTTCTATGTATGATTTTGACTAAAGGCAATTTTGGGTGTTGGATAGAGCTAGGTTAGAGGATCTCTTTGATGGGGCTTCTGTGGGGAATCAACTCCACTCACTCAAGGGATGGTGTGTGCACAGTTAATTGGAGTTTGGTTCACTGTAGAGCAGTGGAAAAATCTCTCCTGATTTTGAGGAAAATTTCAATGAGGAAATTGGCTCTCTGGAGTGGTTGGAAGAGACTGAGAGCAATGGGATTAAACTTAGGAAGGTTTGGAGAGGCTCTGGTGAGATTTTGGTAGAGTTTCTCAAGGTTTCAAGCACTCCCACATTTGGCTGTGGAGAGCTCAATTTATAGTCATGGCTTCTTAGTGAAGCTCAGGGCTTAGCATTGGGTGCTAAAGCTTGCTAAGGTGGAGGGAAGAAAGGCACTAATGGCCAATGGTACTTAGCCAACTCAGGGAAGTTTAATTTTTGGCTTTGGCCGTTTAGGGCTCCCTTGGGCTGGTTGTTTCCAACAGTTGAGGTGGTGGTTGGCCAGAGTCAGGCAACTTCTGGGCTCAGAGAGGCCAGGGGGTGTTTAATGATGGTTAAACACTAGTGGTAAGGAATGATGGCAAAAATATTTAAATTCAAGCCAAAAATGGGGTGAAATCCACTAAATCAAGGGACCATTGGTCTATATCCCATGTAGGCTGGGTTGGGTGAGTCTAGCTTGGTAGCCAGGGTCCAGAAGGTGGCTGTAGAGGCTTTGGTTTGATTAGTTTGGCATGTCTTGGTCAATTTTAGTGCATGGGTTCAATTTGGGTCAAATTGGCTTGATGTTGGGTTTGGTTTTGGCTACCCATGACATTGAGCTCAATTGATTGATCAAGATGGGTTAGATGATTATACAAAGGGTTTAGGAATGATTTGGAGTGACTTTGAATAGATTTGGAGGTTCCATTTGAATGAATTTGGACATTTGGTCAATTTTGGGCATTTGAGTTAGCCTTGGGTTTGAGTTGCGCTAAAGTTTGGCCAAGGACCAATTGATGGTTAAATATTGTTCTCAAGCTTGCCATGGAGAGTTTTGGATATCAATTGAGTGGAATTTTTATGGTTATGGGGTTCAATTTTGTTGAATTTGGGGACATGGTCAATTTGGGTCAAAATTGAGGGTTTTGGACCAAGTTGGTTTTAAGTAAAATTAAGGGTTGGCCAAGGCTAATTGGATGTTCAATTTGATATGAGTGAGTGTTTTGAAGAGTTTATGATACAAAACTGGGGCAATTGGATAGGTTTGGAGGTTCAATTGATTGAGATTTTGGTTTTGGGTCAAATTGAGGTTTTTTTATTTGGGTTGAAATTGGATTCAAATGGGAGCCAATTGGGCTTGAATTTAATCACAATCAAGCTTGGACATGATGAATTTGAGTTTATAATTGAAATTGGGGGAAATTAGAACTAAATTGGTGGACATTTGGGGTAAATTGAGGTAACTAGGCCTTAAAGGGCAAAATTAGAATTTTGGTCAAAATGGGTTAAACTAGTCAAATTGAGCTGAATGGAGTGTTTCAAATTGATTTTGGGGACATTTGAAATGTTTTGGAAGGCTTTGGGACAATTTGAGCCACCAAGGGTATTTAGGAAAAATGATGGGTATTTTGGTAATTTTGGAAATTTTAGGAAATTTTGGGCAATTTGGGTGGTTTCAAAGGGTTTGAAATGTTTTTTGAATGAATTTGGGTGCTTTGGGTAATTTTGAGAGTTTTGGCTAATTCTTTTTAAGGGAATTTTGGTAAATTGGGTAGATTTGGGGGCAAAAGCCTAAGTTTGGGTATCTTGGTAAAATTGGAGTGCCAATCACCCTACTTGAGCCATTGACCAATAGAATTCCCATCTTCCATACTGGTCCTAGCTAAACCATAGCCTTCAGCTACTGGGTCTAAGGGACCATCTACATGAGTCTCCCAAAGGGTCAAGGGATGAAAATCAGGCAAGCTTCGGTTTAAGGTTGTGAGTGGAAGTGTAACGTGCAAGTGTGTGTGTGAGACTGACCAAGACCACACCACCAGAGGTTTGATCCTAAGGCCATGCAGTCCTATGGGAACTCTCCTTGAGCTCCTCCATATTGGCCCCACCCACTAAGTGCTAGGGGTTAAGACCAATATGTGGAACTTCAAGTTAAGCAAAAAAGAGTTTAGAATTTCTAATGGTGAGGGTTCTTTTTCTAGTCCTCTAGGAATAGTCAACAGAAAAGTCCTATGGCTTGACCCTAGGCTAGTAAAGAGGAAAAACTAGACCTCAACAAAAAATGAGGCCAACAGACCACTTGTTTATCAAGAGGTACTTTAAAAGTTGGTCTTTGGCCGCCTTGGCTAGGACTAAACCTCTCCTAACTAGACTTTTATATAATACTTGATTGTTAAGTTTGAGTTGATTCACTTGGTCAGCCTCGATATGATCACTCTGAACAAGAACATTTTCCAAGAGTTTTGCAACTTCTCGACAAAGATGGATTTTCTCCCCTCGCATCTCTTCGAGCCTGACATGTAGGTCCTCATTCTGTCTGACTAGAGCAACCTCTAGTTCTTCCAAGCAGTGAGTTAAGGCACTTAGGGACATCCAACACCCCTCAAAAGTTTCTCCTAAAACCTTCACAATATTTGCTGAGTGATTGATTATATTCTCCTCGTTAGCAGTCAACCTAGAGGGAGTAGGTTTTGTTTCCAAGATTAGATTTTTAACTACTGCCACAAACTGACAATCAATCTACTTGAGGATCTTGATCTACAAGAATTAAAATCCAATGAAAGATTGACAAACAACTAAAATTAGGAGAAAATTGAAGGGATTACTTAATCAAAATCTAATTCACTTCGAACAAATAGTTTCATCCACAACATAAGATGGAAAGCCATCAGTTGACCACTTTTCGCAGACCAGTGGTTGCACACCAGTTAGCATAAAAATGTTAACAACCACTGTTTGGTCCAAAACTTCAGTCGGAGTCTTCTCCGATGGATTACTTGTTGAGCCACCAGGCTCCTACCTAGCACTGAGTTTAAGTTTTTCTAGAGTCTCTTGAATTGATCCTAACGACCCCTACACCACCACCTACTCGTGAGTTTAGACTTCTTAGCAAGTCTCTTTTTCTTTGGCTCACCCTCATGTCAGCGTTGTCTTATTTCAAATGCAACTAGCATTCAATCCTTCTCAACTAGTTTTAGCGTTTAATCAAACTCCTTCTACATAATAGAATCAAAGAAACCAATCAAAAGCAAAGAAGAGGAATATAATTGAGATAATAAAGCTGCACCTTGCACCCTATATATAAGGGTTATGGTCAAAGAAATCCAAGGAGCATTTCTTGTGTTAAACAATGACTATAAATATTCGGTTTATTGCATTTAAAATTTTTATTGTCATTATTGCAGTTGTTGTTGTCAAAGGACAAGAAAATTGGTGAACTTAATATGTACACCTAAAAATAGCTTGCAAAAATCTCGATGCAATACGACGGTCCAAATCCAAGTCTAGGAATCATAAAACCAAGTACGTAAATAATTGATATCTGACTTGGAACTAGGTGACCGCTAAACGAGAACAGAGAATCTCCAATGACCGAACAATAGTTGATTCCTTTGAACAGTCTCACAAGTAACAACATAAGACTCTCTCAACAACTGTCTTAAAAAATCTCCATAGATCACTAGAATACATCAAGTCAAGCAAGTGCATCAGCCAACCTAGAGTAGACCAAATACCACTCTCAAAACCCGGTATCCAAATAAAATAATCAATCGACGCCAGCTTGGTTGGCCCATTAGAACAAAATGTTCAGTCATATGGAAAGATTTTTGAATCGGTTACAATTACGGAAAGACATGCCAAAATGCAATAATACGCTGTAATGCCTCCATTATAGTTTGTTCAAGCATGTAAATTTACACCTTTGACCCTCATTCCTCTATAAATAGAGGTCCAATGCATATAAAAAAGGCTTTTTGGCTATTCGCTCTAGACCTTTTCTTTTTAGAGATAAAATTATTCCCTACCCTTTCTAACCTCTATTTTTCATATATAAAATGGGTCAAAGAACCCATGAATACCCCATTTTGCCCCTTATTGGGCAATTTTGTGTGTGTCCTAACATTGTCTTTCTCCTTCTCTCTTTGTTTCCAATTCTTACTCTAGATTTTTACCGCTCTTATCCTTGGACATGCTTCACAGAAAAAATCTCGATTCAATAGTCATGACTTGTTTTTTTTTTAATGTTTTGCCTTATGTTATAATGAAATTCCAAGTGTCCTTTTCATAATAGTATAGGTAGGTTTAATTTTGTGATGGGTTTGGATTTTCATTTTAAAATCAAAGGTTGAGATTTTGTTACAGTAAAAATCCAAACTATCATATCATTACTTGTATATAGAGTTAGCCAATAGCAAGTAAGACTCTAATCCGTTTTATAATATATATGTATTCAGAATTCGATCGTCAGTACAAACCTCATCAAAAAAACCATTCAGCAGGGCTAACTCTTGTTTTATAAGAAAAAATGGCGATGCTTGTGGCTTTGTAGGATGTGGGTATAAATATTTCTTGCGAGACTAGTAAGGAAAATAGTTAGAAATTTAGTTGATACGCTAGGGAATATTATTAATTATTCTCCTATGGATGTGGTAGAACCTCCTATAATGATGTAAGCGAAAATATCTAAGGTAGCTCCCCCAATTTCAGAAAATGTGCTTAAAGTAGAGAAGGAATAACCTCAAAAAGTCCAGACAACCAGCGAAGGGGAAGCCAGAAGTACAGATTTCTTGTTGGAGATGGAAAAACTACAAGGCCTGGTAAGGTTGGGTGTGACGAAGTTGACCAATAAAGGAGGAATTATTACGTACCTGTACGATGTATGATAATGCCAATCAATGCTACCTTTGGGAAAGTAGAGCATTTTATGTTTGACGTCTATTTGAATCCTTATTGGTGACAAGCAGTCAGGTTAGCGACACAGTCATAGAATGATACGTGATGCATGCAATGCTTCAATTTGATCTTCTCTATATGTTAAATGATTTCTAAGTGACATGAAAATAAGAAAATTACTTCTTGTTTTTTCTTTGGTTTATTTGAGATTTAAATGTTAGAGGGTTTCTTTTTTTTCTCGTTTATTTTATTTTATTTTATTTTATTTTTATTTTATTTTTATTTTTTTTATTTTTCTTGTGCAAAGAAACTAAGGAAATAACAGCTCTAAGAAGTATTGCTACTCAGAATAGTTATATGCTTCTTGGGATGGGAGTTAGGAAATGTTAACTAATAAAGAATACAAAAGAGAGGGTATTATCAATCCTTGGCATCAAGCCTTATAAGTGGTGTGCTAGTTGTCACAAGAGCATGTTTAATGTTTGGAATGGAAAGGTTGAGTTGTTGGTACTAGTCCTAAATGCCACGTGAACTGCCATATGAGATTAGAGGCGACACAAGCAACTTAGTTGATTAAACAGAAGGGTGATGAAATTAAAAAAAAAAAAATAAACAATGTGCCATTTTTAACATGACAATGTAATTGTTAAGGAGCAACAACAAAAAGATCTAGTAGTAATGAAAAAAATTTATTTTTTAGGATCATAAGATTGTTCTCATTTCTAATGCTAAATTGGGGATCCANGAGATGTTTTTGTTGTTGCTCCTTAACAATTACATTGTCATGTTAAAAATGGCACATTGTTTATTTTTTTTTTTTAATTTCATCACCGTTCTGTTTAATCAACTAAGTTGCTTGTGTCGCCTCTAATCTCATATGGCAGTTTACGTGGCATTTAGGACTAGTACCAACAACTCAACCTTTCCATTCCAAACATTAAACATGCTCTTGTGACAACNGAAGTAATGATGATAAGAAGAAGTAGATGATGGCAATGTACCAAAGTTAAAATTTTACCGTCTCTTTGAGTTTTATTGCTTTTTAACAAAGAAGCAGCTTTCATGTTAGTGATACTTTTGTTGAAATTTAATTGTATGGCTTCTCTACCTTTATAATCTAATATGGTGGGGATAATATTTAACTTTACATAAAGATTGAAAATNCTTCTCTACCTTTATAATCTAATATGGTGGGGATAATATTTAACTTTACATAAAGATTGAAAATNGGGCTTGATGCCAAGGATTGATAACACCCTCTCTTTAGTATTCTTTATTAGTTAACATTTCCTAACTCCCATCCCAAGGAGCATATAACTATTCTGAGTAGCAATACTTCTTAGAGCTGTTATTTCCTTAGTTTCTTTGCACAAGAAAAAAAAAAAAAA
>JXCR01077002.1:15409-35648 GCA_002079205.1 Phalaenopsis hybrid cultivar
AAAAAAAAAAAAAAAAAGAAATGAGAAAAAAAAGAAACCCTCGAACATTTAAATCTCAAATAAACCAAAGAAAAAATAAGAAGTAATTTTCTTATTTTCATGTAACTTAGAAATTATTTTACATATAGAGAAGATCAAATTGAAGCTTTGCATGCATCACGTATCATTCTATGACTGTGTCGTTAACCTGACTGCTTGTGACAAATAAGGATTCAACTAGACGTCAAATATAAAATGCTTTATTTTCCTAAAGGTAGCATTGATTGGCATTATTATACATCCGACAGGTACGTAATAATTTCTCCTTTATTGGTCAAATTCGTCACACCCAACCTTACCAAGCCTTGTAGCTTTTCCATCTCCAACAAGAAATCTGTACGTCTGGCTTCTCCTTCGCTGGTTGTCCGGACTTTTCGAGGTTATTCCTTCTCTACTTTAAGCTCATTTTCTGAAATTGGGGGAGCTACCTTAGATATTTTCGCTTACATCATTACAGGAGGTTCTACCACATCCATAGGAGAATAATTAATAATATTCCCTAGCGTATCAACTAAATTACTAACTATTTTCCTTGATAGTCTCGCAAGAAATATTTATACCCACATCCTACAAAGCCACAAGCATCGCCATTTTGCCTTGTAAAACAAGAGTTAGCCCTGTTAAATGGTTTTTTTGATGAGGTTTGTACTGACGATCGAATTCTGAATACATATATATTATAAAACGGATTAGAGNGAATGGTTTTTTTGATGAGGTTTGTACTGACGATCGAATTCTGAATACATATATATTATAAAACGGATTAGAGTCTTACTTGCTACTGGCTAACTCTATATACAAGTAATAATGTGATATTTTGGATTTTCTCTTTAACAAAATCTCAACGTTTGATTTTAAAATGAAAATCCAAACCCATCACAAAATTAAACCTACCTATACTATTATGAAAAGGACACTTGGAATTTCATTGTAACATAAGGCAAACCATTATAAAAAACAAGTCATGCTATTGAATCGAGATTTTTCCTATGAAGCATGTCCAAGGATAAGAACGGTAAAAATCNCAAAAGGACACTTGGAATTTCATTGTAACATAAGGCAAACCATTATAAAAAAACAAGTCATGCTATTGAATCGAGATTTTTCCTATGAAGCATGTCCAAGGATAAGAACGGTAAAAATCTAGAGTAAGAATTGGAAACAAAGAGAGAAGAAGAAAGACAATGTTAGAACACACAAAATTGCCCCATAAGGGGCCAAATGGGGTATTCATGGGTTCTTCGACCCATTTTATGTATGAAAAATAGAGGTTAGAATGGGTAGGGAATAAGTTTATCTCTAAAAAGAAAAGATCTAGAGTGAATAGCCAAAAAGCCTTTTCTATATGCATTGGACCTCTATTTATAGAAGAATGAGGATCAAAGGTGTAAATGTACATGCTTTAACTAACTATAATGGAGGCATTACAACGTATTATTTTCTTTTGGCATGTCTTTCCGTATTTGTAACCGATTCAAAAATCATTCCATATGACTGAACATTTTGTTCTAATGGTCCAACCAAGCCGACGTCGATTGATTATTTTATCTGGATACCGGGTTTTGAGAGTGGTATTTGGTCTACTCTAGGTTGGCTGATGCACTTGCTTGACTTGATGTATTCTAGTGAACTATGGAGATTTTTTGAGATAGTTGTTGAGAGAGTCTTATGTTATTACTTGTAAGACTCTTCAAAGGAATCAACTATTGTTCGGTCATTGGAGATTATCTGTTCTTGCTTAGCGGTCACCTAGTTCCAAGTCAGCTATGAATTATTTACGTACTTGGTTCTATGATTCCTAGACTTGGATTTGGACCGTCGGATTGCATCGAGATTTTTGCAAGCTATTTTTAGGTGTACATATTAAGTTCACCAATTTTCTTATCCTTTGACAACAACAACTGCAATAATGACAATAAAAATTTTAAATACAATAAACTGAATATTTATAGTCATTGTTTAACACAAGAAATGCTCCTTGGATTTCTTTGCCCATAACCCTTATATATAGGNATATGAAAAATAGAGGTTAGAATGGGTAGGGAATAAGTTTATCTCTAAAAAGAAAAGATCTCGAGTGAATAGCCAAAAAGTCTTTTCTATATGCATTGGACCTCTATTTATAGAAGAATGAGGGTCAAAGGTGTAAATTTACATGCTTTAACTAACTATAATGGAGGCATTACAACGTATTATTGTCTTTTGGCATGTCTTTCCGTATTTGTAACCGATTCAAAAATCATTCCATATTACTGAACATTTTGTTCTAATGGTCCAACCAAGCCGACGTCGATTGATTATTTTATCTGGATACCGGGTTTTGAGAGTGGTATTTGGTCTACTCTAGGTTGGCCGATGCACTTGCTTGACTTGATGTATTCTAGTGATCTATGGAGATTTTTTGAGATAGTTGTTGAGAGAGTCTTATGTTATTACTTGTAAGACTGTTCAAAGGAATCAACTATTGTTCGGTCATTGGAGATTCTCGGTTCTTGCTTAGCGGTCACCTAGTTCCAAGTCAGCTATGAATTATTTACGTACTTGGTTCTATGATTCCTAGACTTGGAATTGGACCGTCGGATTGCATGGAGATTTTTGCAAGCTATTTTTAGGTGTACATATTAAGTTCACCAATTTTCTTGTCCTTTGACAACAACAACTGCAATAATGACAATAAAAATTTTAAATACAATAAACCGAATATTTATAGTCATTGTTTAACACAAGAAATGCTCCTTGGATTTCTTTGCCCATAACCCTTATATATAGGGTGCAAGGTGCAGCTCTATTATCTCAATTATATTCCTCCTCTTTGCTTTTGATTGGTTTCTTTGATTCTATTATGAAGGAGTTTGATTCAACGCTAAAAATAGTTGAGAAGGATTGAATGCTAGCTGCATTTGAAATAAGACCACGCTGACATGAGGTTGAGCCAAAGAAAAAGAGACTTGCTAAGAAGTTTAAACTCACGAGTAGGTGGTGGTGTAGGGGTCGTTAGGATCAATTCAAGAGACTCTAAAAAAACTTAAACTCAGTGCTAGGTAGGAGCCTGGTGGCTCAACAAGTAATCCATCGGAGAAGACTCCGACTGNGCCATGGAACAATGATTCAAATAGTGGTTGACACCTTAAATAAGATTTCAGTACAAGTTTCATTATTGTTACGAACTATAACAATGATAACAAAAACAAAGATGATGGTAAATATAATGAAATAGACAACTCTTAGAAATGTAGCATATCAAACTCCCATGAAGGTGGTTAGCTAGCTCCTTTAAGAGTTTAATGTAAATAAGGATATAGGATTAAGTGGGGGATCAATTAGATGAAAATAAATGTAACTTTATGGAGTTTGCCTCAAGTTGAAGGCAAGGTCATAACCTTAGAAAATATAATTGATCATCGAGGATAAAAAATAGTATATGAACTCATTAATAGAAATATTTACCTAAATGATTGAAAATAATTGGAGCAATTTAATATGCTCATCATCACTTTGAATAATGACAGTGATGAATGGTTTCATGTGTTAATAAGGCTTCGTAGTAAAGGCTTTAACTCATTTTAGTTTAGCATATTTAAAAAAAATCAATTGTTCACTTGGAGGCTGTATAAACTCTATTTTCTAATTTTTGTTTCTTTGAAAAAGAGAAATTATAAATTATAAATACTAATGTTAATTTTTCTCTTTTTCATATCATAATAAAGATTTTGAAAATTTATAAGATGCAGATCTCTTTGTAAGAGAATTTAATAAAAATTTTCCTAAATTAGATATATATGTGCCATCAATTTACTTAATTTTCTATGTGTTTTAGTGAGTATGTTTTGAAATGGATTATACTAATACTAATATTATCAACTTGGTATTGATAATTTTGGGTAATTAGATGGTAGATTAATCTACATCATAGGAGTTGATGTTGAAGGGAATGAGAACATCCAAAAAAAACACATGACATTTAAGTGATAAATTATACAGCAAAACTATTTCCCATCTCAGTATGTATTGTAGGCATCTTTCTTTAAGAAAATTGTTGATGATAAATAGTTTAGATGGAGGAAACATAATATCATAAGAGAGAGGACAATTTAAGCATGTAAATTTTTAATAAAAATAGCAACTTAACTTCATTATTTTGAAAAGTTGATCTATTAATAAGTTAAAATATTACCAAAAAGAAATCTCTTGTTTGATGGAAATTGAAAAGATTATGAAGACTAAATGCGAAGAATGAAGCATATGATGTATGTGGCTTTTGCAACATGTCAAGCACTCTATATTTAGACACTCTAAAAGATAATTTATTTAACACATAAGATATATCACCATATTTAAGTACCATGTATATTATCTAGGTGCTAACAAATTCAACCACATCTTAGCTTTATCCCTCAGTGAGAAAAAAAATAACCTATGTCTTATGACATCATCTGATGCACCATCGTATTTAAATGTAGCGCACAATTCTAGAAAATTGACAAGATATAAATTTGGATCTTCAGTTGGTAATCTCCCAAACTGATTATTTGAAACCTTTTGGATAATAGCAGGTTTAAACTCAAATGAATTAGTCACTACAGTAGGTTTTTGAATACTAAAAAGAATTTCGTCTATAGTAGGGTTGGCATAATCTCTTAAAGGTGTAAACTCTTGATGAATTTTAGCATTTTGATCACTTTGGTTTGCCATTTCTGTAATTGTTTTGGATTTTTCAAGATTTTTGATTTTTTTTTTATTTTTCTGATTTTCCTAATAGTTCTCTCTAATTCAGAATCGTAGGGCGCTAGTCCTTCAGAACCTGAACTACACATACACTAACATAAAATAAAATAAAACTAAGCACACACAAAATAAAATACAATAAGTGAAAGTTTAAATAAGACTTTCTAAAAATAAAAATTTGCTTTTAAATCAATAGATTCTTTACAATTTTTACTTCACTTTCCCAGCAACGACGCCAAAAACTTGATCCCGAAAATGCTTATATTCAACATTATAACTATAATTTTGATTATATTTTGCACTTATATTTCTTTATTTTGCAATAACACCAAAAACTTGATCTTGAAGAAAAATAAGAATTTGACTTTTAATTTATATATATTGGGACACTACGCAAACGTATCGTTATCAAGTAATATAGGACTTTTTGATTAAGACATGAATATCGAACCCACAGAGAAGATATGCAATATGCACTTTTTGGAAAAATTTCTATTTTTAAAAAGACAATTATTTAACTAAAGGTATTTTTGCAGTAAATAAAGTTTAAATATTTTTGGTAATTTTAATATTTTGACAAAAATTGAACAAAATTTAAAAACATAACTTGAGCTTTTGTAGAAGAAAAACACTAAATATGAAAATATCTTTCTCCTTATCATGAATAAGTAATAAGTATATGAATTTTGTTGTGGAAATATGCATATTGTGTTGTGTCAAATAAGAGTAATAATATTCTTTATCCTTACAAGAGATGTTATAAAGAACATTGACTAATTTAAAGTTTGAATAGTTCTAAAGACCGGATAAGCAGGGAAGATACTAGCTCTCACTCTAGAGTTTCCTCAATTCCCTCCACATAAGGGCTAACATCTCGTATCATAACATAAAATAATAAACTAAGTTAGGGGCTTTAACCAGTCAATTTAAAGTCCTCTAACTCTACACCATTCAATGAATATTTCCCTATTTATTTGCACTCAATCAAACATTCTCATTCATACAACTCATTCGATTCTTTCTAATTGTTGACTGAGACAATACCAGTCCGGTTCTTACATGTTCTCACAATAAATTTTAACCAATTGTTGACTTAGACAATACCAGCCCGGTTCTTACATGTTCTCACAACAAATTTTAACATTATTTCCAAATTTATTTGCACTAAATCATATGAATTACATTCTCATTCATACAACCTCATGTGATTCTTTCTAATTTTTAACTAAGACAATACCAGCCTGGTTATTACATGTTCTCACAACAAATTTTAACATCTTGATTAGTCAAATCTAGAAGTAAATGAAGTACATGGATTTGAATCATCACATCTTCTATCAACATTAAAGATCAATACTCTCCACAACTTCAATCCAACACTTAATTACTTATCATTTTAAGAAAAAAATAAAGAAAACTACTCAAAATCTATGGAGAAAATAAATCCACACTTTTGTTTAAAAGTAGAAATCTTTTTCAAACAAACAATAAGTCTCAGTTTAAAACAAAAGTAGTCTAAAAAAAAGATAAAAACTTATCTGAAGTCCTTCACCAAACTCTTGAAGTTCCTTTGAATCTCTTCTCTTTTACAACACTCTCAATATAATACTAAAATAAAAAGGAATATGTGGTGCCTGAAAATCTCTCCAACTAACTCCCCAATTTTAGAACTTTCAAAACTTTCCCAGTACTTTCAGGACCCCTTTCAAAGTTTCAATCTTCCTTCTTTTATAATTCTCCAAAAGTTGCCTTGGAATCTCTTTAAAATGTGTCTTTATTTAATGTATTTCTTCAAGAGATGCATCCTTTCGCAATAATTTTTGTCCATGGTGGTTTTAACTACCTAGTAAGCCAATAGGTGCCTCAAAAACCTCTTCAAAATTCGTAAAAACTGAATTTACTCATCCAATAATTGCCAATGGCGCTTAAGCGCGGGGCCTTTAGCGCTTAGGTGTGGGCTTATCTGTTTAACCGGCGCTTAGGCGCCAAAAGACCTTTGCACATTTTTCACCTATTTGCTCCAAATTTGATCTTTTTTCACTCCTTTAAGCATTTTTCACTTTTTTACCTGTACTTGAAAGAAAACACAAAAATTCCTTCCATTAAAGCGCAATATTTCAAAAATAGGTATAAAAATGTGTCTAAAAACACTATATATTTTAGGCGTATCAGACAATAAACACAAATTACCTTGTAAATTTCAAATTCTCTTGATATTGATATTCTGAAGGTGCATCCGCCAATACCTAGCGGGAGTCCTTGCGTACTCCCCAACGGAAACCTTCTCCACATTTTCTCTCATTACTACTCTTAGCTCGTCTGCTTAAGCAGTTGTGTTGGTTTGTTGATCTCATCATTCAACGTCAATAAGTACGGTGCGTCTGCCCAGTACAACACACCTATTGAGGGTCCATTTGTTGACATCACTTTTGGTTGAGGTCTAGTTTCTTCTTTAGAAGCCTAGAATCTAGTCATAGGACTTCCTATTGACTATTCCTAGAGGACTAGTGATGATACCCTCACCAATAGAAATTCTAAACCCTTCTTTGCTCATCTTGAAGTTCCAAATGCTAGTTCTAACCTCTAGCATGGATCAATATGGGAATGCTCAAGAAGAGTCCCCATAGGACTATTTGGCCTTAGAGTTAGCCCTGGGTGGTGTGGTCTTGGTTAGTCCTGCACACACACACTTGCATTTGCACTCACAACCTAAATCCTTAGCCAATTATGCTTAATTGATCCCTTACTCTATTGGAAACTCATGTGATTGGTCCCTGAACCATTAGCCTTGTGCTAGGGTTTGGCTAAGACTAGCATATTGAGGATCCATAGTGGGAGTTCCTTTTGTTCAAATAGAGTGAATTCATGATTAACATTCTCAATCAATCCCAACTTTGCCAAATTCCAATTTTGACCATCTTTGGCCCCAAACATCACTAAATTACCAAATTGCCCCTAAATTTCAAAAATTCCCAAAACTACCCAAATTCTCCAAGTCTCTCCAAAAATCATTTCAAGCCATTCCAAACCCCTCAAATTGGCCAAAAACCCTAAAATTTTTAAAATTTCCAAAATATCCCAAAAAATCCCCAAAATGTCCTTCATGCCCCAAAAATTCCAATAATTCCCAAAATATCCAAAATCACTCTATATGTCCCCAAAATCAATTTGAACTATCCATTGAGCCTAATTTGATCAAATTGACCCATTTTGACAAAAATCCCCAAATTTCCCTTAAATGCCTAAATTCCTCAATTCACTCACAATTTCCACCAAATTGATTGAAATCTCCCCCAATTTCAATTCCAAACTTGAATTCATCATCCCAAATCCCAAAAATTAACCAAATACAATCCCAATTAAACTCAATTTCAATCACAATTGCAAGCCCAATCCAAAATCCCCAACTTTAGCCATACCCTTAAATTCCCCAAATGGAAACCCATGATCAAATCAATTTCCCCAAATTTGAATCCCAAATTCTTCATAACACATCCCCAAATCAATTTGAATAATCAATTGACCCAAATTTGAACTCAAAGCTCACCCAAATCCAACTTAAGCAAAAACCACCAATTTTGACTAAAAGCCCAGATCTCCCAAATTGAATCAAACACCAAAAATTGATATCCAAAATTCTTCATGACAATCTTTTAGATCAAATTGGCTCATCAATTGAATCATATCCAAACCCTAGCCCAAACTAAACCCAAGTTTAGCCCAAATGCGCAAAATAGACCATATGACCAACTTACACCAAATCAAACTTCCAAACCACTTCGAAAATCACCCAATTGGCATCCAAAACTCCTTATGAAAATTATCCAAGTTAATTTGATCAATCAATTGATCAAAATTCAAATTCTAGCCAAACCCAATTCAAATCCAAGTTCATGATATGATTTTGAACCTAAACTCCAAATATGACCAAACCTAACCAAATTGACCAAACAATGGTCACCACATCCAACTTCTGGACCCTAGGGACCAGGCTAGACCCACCTAGCCCACCGTAAATGAGCCATAGACCAAGGGTCCCATGTTTTAGGGGATCTCTTTGCATATTTGGCTAAACCCAAATATATTTTCCATCAAGCATTATACCTTCATGGATAATTATCATTAAACCTCCCACTGGCTCACCCTGACCACCTGACCACCAGCCCTGACTTGGCCGGTAGGCTTTGTGGCCAAAAAACACCAAAATTGAAAGCCACCCCAAGCTTTAAACTCTAAATTGAACTCTCTTAGTTGGCTCACCCCCATTGGTCATTAGTGTAACTCAACCCTCCACCCCAACAAGCCTTTGCACCCACTGGCCAGCCATGGTGGCCACCCCAAGCCCTTCTATTTAAACCCACCTCCCATGGCAAAAAAAAAAATATCATCGAAAACCTAGGGTAAACTCTGTCAAATTGCTCCTAGAGACTCTCCCAGCCTTCCTAAGCTAAACCCAGCCATTTTCTAGCCACCTCCACCACTATCTGAGTTCAATTTCTGAGTTCAAAAGCAGGGCAGATTTTGGCCATCTTACAAAACTCAACCAAACTCCAAATTGAAGTGCCTTTAAGCTTCACCAGAGCTTAAGGAGAAGTTTCTCACTTAAAACGCATCACTTTGAGCCCTCCAACCCACTATTTGACCAAGACCACACCACCTTTTGGTCGAGATGATACTTAGAGCTTACACCAAAGCAAGGCAACACTTTGAGAAAGTTTATTAGACCCTACTAAAGCTTCCACAAGCATTTGATTGGGCCCTCCCCTCTCAGACTCAAGTACAAAATTTAAACTCTAGTTTTTGGCTCGCGGTTTGGGCCTTTGTGAAGAAAAGTTTAATTTTGTAAGCATGTAGTTGTATAGATGTGTTTGTCTTAAATAGATGAAGGTGTAGGAACAAACTCAAAGTGATTTGGTTAAATATTGAGCGAGATCTTAGGGTTTGAAGTCGAACTGTTCTTAGGTTAGGCTAATCGAGGACGATGAATGAATGCATTTTTTTGCGTGTATCGGTTGGACGATCCAGATCGAGCTGAATGAATGGATGGAACGAGATCCGTGGGCCAATTCAGTGCTGACTCAAACGATAGTGTTCAATTAGAAAGTGACGGGTGGAAAGCTCAGTGAGTACGAGGTTGATGCGGCAGCTGACTGGGTTAACTAGAAAATTAGGATTTTTTTATTTCTTTTAATTCCAGATCTTAGAAAATCCACAACTTGGTGTATAAAAATTATGAAAATAAAATAAAAAGTACTCTTTTTCTCAATGAATAGAGTAAAGTAATGTGGAATAAAAATAAAAATTATTTGATTAGTCTTTGATTTTTAATTAATTAAATACACCCCGGAGTCTTTTAATTTTATATAAATATATAATAATCATCATAACTTGAAACTTTAGGCATTTGTTCTTCATGAAAGTGGAGATGTTCTGTGATTTTTCCAAAGTCAGAAAGCATCACTACATATGTAACCCTAATTTCCATGTGTAGATCACTATTTTGCTTCAAAATAATTATATAAATTAAAATATAAATCAAAAAAATATGGGACTTATTTTGATAGATTCTTCATGGTCAGAGAACTTCTCGAAAAATATAAATTGAGTTTTAATATTTATGTAAATTATTATAGTTAATAAACCCTAAATATTTATAAGAATTAAAAATACATTTTATATATTTCAAAATTTAGCAAAATCAATTCCACACTGTAAATAGTGATAATTATATCTCACTAGAAAAAAATTGAAATTTATTTGATTAATCTTGATCACTAAAATAGATTTTTCAAGCAGAATGTCATTTTTGACAATAAAATAATTTTAATGAATTAAATATAATTAAGAAAATTATGAAATGTGATTTTTTGAATTTCTTGTATTAAGGGGCACTTAGAAAAAATAAAAATTATTTTTAATTAAATAGTTCGTTTTTGAGCTTATTTTTGAATTAAAAATAACTAAAAATAATTAAAAGTTCAAAAATAAAAAAATGGTTTAAAACATTTCTAATTACTTCCTGATCACTTGGGACTCATTATAATATCTTTTCAATTTTTTCTAAGTTAAATATAATTTATTTAAAGGCACAAAATGTATTTTCTCTAATTTTCCACTAAAATAATTATAATAAATAAATTAAAAATAAAAAAAAACTTAAAAATTTGTTTCTTTGTGTTTTTTAGATTCATAGAGATTTAATAAAAATATAAAAAGTATTTTTTTAATTAAAACATATTTTTTATTTAATTAAATAATTAAAATTAATAAATCATTATAATAAATAAAAAATAACTTGAAAATTATTAACTTTTTTCCAAGTAGTCCTCTAACCTAGGTGAACATCGAATAATTTTTCCATGAACAAAAATTTTAGTTTTATTTGTTAAATAAATTAATATTTAAAATCCTATTTTCTAAGTTAAAATAATTATTTAAATTAAATTAAATATTGAAAAATCACATTTCACCTCTGATATTTTATTTGACCCAGTGGGGTATGATAAAAATCTCAAAGTCATTTGAATTATATTTGATAAGTTATGAATTGGTGAGCCCTAGAGGCAAAATGGTAGTTTTAGATTTTGATACCTCAATCAAAATTTAGGATTAACCTGGGGAAAAATAGGTAATTTTGATCCTAATGAACTCTTTTGGATGTTTGAAATAAAATGGGTTAAAAAGTATAACCCAATTTGCCACTTTTCATGATAAGGGTAAATTTGTAATTCATTAATTATCATGATTTGGAAGTCAATTAAGATTGGGTGATTCTAAAGTTATGGGCTGGTGATAGTATGATCTTTTGATAAGATAAATTCCACTTAAATTAATTTTTTGATAATTGCAAATTCATCTCTGAAAAATATTAAGGGCTTGATAGTGAGCTAGGATTGATATTTAAACTTATTTGATGAGGTTTAGAAAAGAAAGACATGATTGATTAATACGTTTAAACACTACAAAACCAACTTTAGTGGTGGGTAAAAAATCTTTAATAACTTAAAGTTGCCTTAGGGGCATCTACTTACATAACTCTTAAGTAAAATATCAACTGATTAATTGAGTACCCCACTCCAGGGATAATTAAAATATCATGTTCACTAAGCATAAGGTGTATTAATTCATTGAAACTAAATTTAAAATTAGTGTGATCAATTGAATAATATAATAGATCCAAATGAACTTGAAACACTTCAAAAGGATTTAAAGGTTGCTAAGGATTGCTCCCTAAATACTCTTATAACCATTTGTATATTTTCAATGACAATTGGACTTATTGCACTTTGTTCCAGAAAACCATTCATTAAAACCTTTAGGAACTCACCAAGTTATGTTTTAGGTTTTGGTAACTACAACTTCATCTACCCTTGCAATTTATTTAAATTCTTTGTAAAATTATATATATATACCTGTTGCAAGTTCTAACATTGCAGCGAGAGCAATGATAAGATGAAATGTACGCTTTTACAGTTTTATTTAATTTTTGTCATTTACTGCAGTTTACTTTTGCTTTAAAATATTATACATGCTTAGTTGTGAATGTCATTTCACCTGCAAAACAAAACAACTTTTTCAAAAATCAATCCACCTTTTTTTATAAAAATTAAACAATATTTTCAAAACAAAAACAAAAAAAACAACAACTAATTTCATAATACGTCCTTTTGAATTATGGGAGTCCCTTAGATGAGGTAACCCACAGTTGCTAATGAGAACTCCCCGGTTTAAATGGGTTTAATAATTCGTTTAAGCTAAGTAAATTCAAAAGAAAATAGTGGTACCGGAACGAGGGAATCATGGGATCATAACCACTGTCGCTCTAATAAACTTTAGCCCACCCCCTCCATAATGATTGAACATAAACTTATCATTTAAACCTTTAAACCTTTAGAATTGAAGACTGTTACTTCACCGAGGATCTTGGAGCTAACTCTGTGGGCATCCTTCTACATCAGCACGAAGATCTACAATAGTAAATCTTTTCTTAGAATTAAACAACAACCCATAGGAGTTCAAGTTTGTCCGCCTAGTGCGACATAAATCCTCAACTCATCTTTTGGCCTTTACACAATCATGTTGTGCAATTTAAGCCCTAACTTGTTTTAGGAGTTTGAGATTATCGTTCGTCATGACCTAAATCCTCATATCTTCCAGGCTATTTATGTGATCGTCTCAGACAAATGTAAGCCCTAACTAATAAAATTGGCATGTTGAAATACTTGGTAATTTCTTTCTTAAAATTGTAGTCAAATCATAGGATTGTTTGGAAAGTCACTGAGGTTCTCCTCAGGATTTACGACAACCCCTAGTTTCTCTTCCTTTAGATTCCATAATAAATGTTTCAAATTTGAGTCTCCACCCTTTGACACTCCTTGGTCCGATCTTTGAAAAGTTTTATCATTTGAAATTCTTGGAGACAATATTTTTTTTATTTAAATCGAGAGTTTTCTTATGTGACTTTACTCATTTAAGATGTAATTGACTATAGTTGATTGCCTATATGGGGAGATTTAAGAACATAGGTAATATAAACCCTACCTTATTCTTTATATTAGATGGGGAAATTTGTCGATCAACATAAAAATAATTTTTCGCAGACTAATACGGATGCATAAATTCTTTAGTTTATTTAATCGAGCATCCCCAGCAAGTAGTGTATCTATCCATCGAGGTAGATATGTTGCTTGCGGTGTTGTGCTCGATCATCTAAACTATTGCAAATATGAGATCAGTTCAGTCTTGTATTTTCAAAAATTAAAATATTAAATTTTCTAAATTACCTATATGAATTTAATTAAACATCTTTTAAAACTGTGTGCCGGGATATCTATTCTAGTGACTGACAATTTCTAATTTGGCAACCGACAGTTGGTCTAACTATAACCTCTTATTTAGTTTTATTTATGGTCAGGGCTTAACCTCTATCTAGAAATCCTCTATCCTTTTATACCACTTAATTTAAGATCAAATCAATCTCAAAGTCAGCCTAAATCAATATCAAATTAATCCAACCAAGCACAATATCATTCCATCTCAATTTCGTCCAATTCAGCTCAATCTCAAATCCGTATCAATTCAACTTAATCTTAAATCTAACATAGGTCAAATTTAAACTCAATTCAAATCAATCCAATTCAATTATGATGCATATTCAAATCAAAATTTTGAATTTAGGCTCAATGGTACCAGTTTGAGATTTAATTACTAAACACAAACCCTAAGAATAAAGAAATTTTAATCCAAACTTAAAAAAAAATGTAACTTTAACTGAAATTAACTTAAACCTTATATAATAATAAATCATAATAAATTAAGTATAGACAGAAGAAGGTCAATCTATTAATGATTAAACTTGCTATTAAGGTAAGTAAAAAATTTTCTAATGATGATTTTTAAAGAATTCTTTTTAGATGATGTATTAGTTAATCTAAAAAAGAACCAAGGTTTACACATAGTGTGTAAATTTGTCTTTACAATACTTAGATCAAGAGAATAATTTCTACAATGCTAGGTAGACAAACTTATACTTCTTGGAAGCTTTATTGTGTAATTATTTATTTATGAAAGAAAACTTCTTTAAAACTTAAAATTTATCTCATAAATGTTCATAAAATTTCTTCTACTTACATGCCTAATAATGTTGAGTTTTAATGTATTCATTTAAATTTGAAAGGTGTACTAGTTAATCTACAAAAGACGCATTGAGTATTACAAATAGTATGCTAATTTGTCATTATATTACTTATAACTTGAGACTAATATGTACATTTATACATAAGAAAACTAACACATGCCTGATGAAGCTTTCTTGTGTAATTATTTTCATTAAGAAAAAATTATGACTCTTAATTTGATAACCCACTTGCCATAGAAACATATTGTCCTCTTTGTTTGATGAATTTGTGTGTGATTCATCTAAATCTTGGCTAGCTCATAATTCTTCTTTTTAAAGTGATTTGTGTCTTTATTTCTCTTAACACTCATTTCCTTATTATTTGAATAAACATGCTCTGGATAATCTGCTCTTATATGTCTAGGTTTTCATGATGATATCAAATAATTATGTCACTGGCATGAGATATTTTAGTTCAAAATTTATACTTTTTTATTTTTTTATACCTATAATTTTTCATTCTAAGTAAGTAAGCGACCAAGTCTTTTTGAAAGCACGACTACCTTATCATTATCTATATCTAATCTTGAGTTATTAGCCTATCATTATTATTTAACTTATAAAGCAATAGTCTTAGTGTACTCCTCATTTTAAGTTGAGTTATCCCACTTATCTCTTTGATCTATAACCTATCCATATGTTCTTGAATAAATAACAAACTAATCAAGTGGATAAGTAGATAAAATTTATGCCTCTCTAATTACATTTACTTTAGCATCCCACTCGCTAAGGAGGCATCTAAGTATCTTATGAATAGGTATAAGACCAAGGGTCCCATGTTTTAGGGGATCTCTTTGCATATTTGGCTAAACCCAAATATATTTTCCATCAAGCATTATACCTTCATGGATAATTATCATTAAACCTCCCACTGNAGAGAGCCTCTAACCTAGCTCTAGCCAACACCCAAAATCGCCTTTAGTCAAAATCATACATAGAAGTTTCAACATAGCACAAGACTTTATCTGGAGGTTCGTTGGACGCATTCAAAGCTACTACAACCATCTGCTTGAGGCCTCCCCTCTTAGACAAAGGTATTGAACCTCAACCCTAAGCCGAGATTAAATTGATTCATCACACGTGTATCGATCAACCATATAGATAGGTGTGTCTTAAGTAGATCAAGGTGTAGGAACAAACTTGAGGTGTTTTGGTCGAGTCTAGCTTGGGATCTTAAGGTTTTAGTGTGGACGGCTTACGAGTTAGGTCATTCGGAGACGATGACCCACAACCATCTGATCGCGCGTATATCGTTTGAATGGTTGGGATCGCGTTGGATGAAGTCTCTGTGCGTGAACTGCCGGCTGACTCAACTGGCGGCGCCCAAACAGAAACAGACGGGTGCGCGGTTCAGAGTTGCCTAGGATGCGCTGGCACTGAGCTGGATAAGTAAATAAATCAGGAATTATTTATTTATTTNATGTAATCAACTGAATGAAGTGCACAATATAAAGTATTGTTAGCCCTAGTATTTAATTCTTCTAATTTTCTTTCTAAAGCAGTTCATTCATCAAAAAAATTTCAGTTTTATATCCATGTATTTCTCTAATGAGTGTATGATACTGGTTTTTAATCTTATGCCACATAAGTAAGTCATTTCATCTTAAGAATATATAAATCTTATTTTACCAATAAATATTTAAATATTTATGATTATACAATCACAGATATATTTTCAATACAATCATAAAAAAAATTTGAGATAATTTAAATGTATTAATAATCATCTCTCAACTTATAAATGGAATGTATATTTTGCTCATTAACTAGTATTTTGGCTTATATAAATATTATTTTTATTTTTTTAAGTTGATAGAATTAAACTCAAAGATTTTAAGATATTTTTAATATTTATTTAATTTAGAAAGTAGATCAATATTAAAAAAAGATAACATGCTTACTACCTATATGGATGCATAAATTTATCTATAAAAAGCTTAATCTAAGATGCTTTGGAGGAATTCAACTACAAATAGATATTTTCAAAAACTATAAAAATTGAAAAGTATAAGTGCATAAATAAATATTTGAAGAGAAGAAAGCATAATTAAAGACTCCAAGAGAGTTTGTTTGGTTGATTGCCTAGAGGCTTCCAAACCAAGAAATATAATCTTACAAATATGTAAAGCACTTCAAATAAATATAAGGAGACCTCTTTCCTTAATTTTTATTCTTAAAAAGAAAGTAAGAGGAGAGTATATGCTAAGAGATTTTTGAATTCAAGAGCAACCTTAACATAAAGAAAGTGGGACTATTTATAAGCAATGAATGCTTTTAAAACAATTTTAATACATAATAAAATTCTAACATTATTTTATCAAACAATTTTAGAATTATTTTGTTGTCAAATCTAATTTTTTTATACTTTTATTAAAATCAAATATTAAATATGAATTACATTATTATTGTCATGTCAATTTGTTTTATTAATATGGTCAAATAAATTAATGTAAAATTATTAACAAGATGAAAATTAAACATTTTAAATGTGAAAAAATAAGTAAAATATATTGAAGTATTTTTATTTATATTATAAGAAAGCATATATTCAAATTTTATAGGAGAGTGAAAAAAAGTGCTCCACACCTCTAAAAGTAGACACTATTCCCTTAATCAAGCATGCCCAAAAGATTTAAATGATTTACGCATCTACAACTTTAGAATGAAGTAATTTTTTGTCTAGATTAGACTTTGTTTGTTATAATATGAACCATCTAATGATGATATTTCAGCATTAACATCAGAGGTTTGGTCACCACTTCTAACAAAAAATAGAATAATTGCAACTAAAAAACCTTCTCATTTAAAAGTCTTTTGGATAAAAAAAATAAATAAATATATAAATAAATAAAAATCAATGGGCATTTACATAAAGTATACGTACCTCCAAGTTCCATTGTATCTGCATATCTAACATCTAAACATTGCTTTTAATGTTTCTATCACTCCAATATTTTATATCTTATAAAAAATATCACTTTTCTTTACACATTTTGATGCATTGACAAAGTGATATATGTAACTTTTGAAATTTAAACTCTTCATATGCCAATAGATAGAGATTAAATAGTGGAATATGTACGAAAATATGTCTGCACGAATCTCGAAAAAATCCAACGATTCTCGCTTATGAATACCATAGAGCAGGGTATCGGGATAACTAAAATACGAAAATACTAAGCATCGGCTTCTTCGGTCAAAAATCTGAACAAATCGAAAGTTAGCATAGTCGAAGGAAGAAATAGAAGGAATCCAACCAAAGGAATAGTCGCTTATGACCAATTCCTCCAACTGATTCCAAAACTCTTCATAAAATGGCCAAAGGGGCTACCATTGAATGTCCTCTGAGAACCCCACTTCTCCAAGGAGAGTTGTCGTCAGATTACGGTGGTACACCCTCTACTTGACGACCCAAGTTCACTTTAAAATCTAGAAGGCCGCTACTCAGGACTTTCTAGAGAGGGCCAATTGATGACCTTTCGGCTGACCAAAATTCTGTCGGATTACCAAAAGCTTTCAGCTGACCAAACGACAGAATTACCACGCCATCAAATGACCCTTTTCAAGCAGTTATGAATGCAAAGCCACGTTAATATAAGTTATGAATATGAAAAAGTGTTGAAGTCGGTTACAATTATAAAATGTCATAATAACTTATAGCGCAAATGTTAAAACATGTAATTTTATACTAAGTACCCTTAAAATCTATAAATAGAAGGTCATTTCTATAACAAAAGATTAGATTTTGCTCTATCAAAACTGTGGCATTACTATGGACTCTCTGCCTCTCTCTCTCTCTCTCTCTCTTTCTCTCTCTCTCTCTCTCTCTCTCTCTCTCTCTCTACATATTTGGACTCAACAGGTCTGCATATTTGGATTCAATAGGCGAGGAAATATAGAATTACGTTCAAAGCGAAAGGCCAATATTTATAGAATTACATTCAAGGGTTAGAGACCCCACACCTAGGAGAAATTATTCCATACGGACACCGCATGCATCTCTGCATGCGGTGTCCGATCCTGGCCGTAGATCACGGTGATCTACGGTCAGGATTATTTTCATTTTTTTAAAAAAAATAAAAAATTTCAGGTGGGGCCCACCGAAATACATCAGGACCGTAAATCAGGTGATTTACGGTCCGGATCGGACACCGCACGCAGTGTCCGATCCGTATGGAATAATTTTTCCACACCTAGAGTATTTACTCATAAAAAATCTAAATTCTGGATTATATATTTAAGACGGTAAAAAATGCTCGTCATTTGTGAATATTTCATGTTTGATTCACTAAGTAGCTCGTCACCAATTTGTTCAGGTAAAAGAGCCGATCTCAAATAATTTGTTTTGAGTTCAACTTATAAATGAGCCCAACACGACAAAAATTTTGTTGATCGTAGTCGGCTTATTTTGGCTCAAATTATTTAATTAATAAATAAAAAAGCACTTAAATATTTAAATAGGGCTATCTTTTATATAATATCTAAAAATTAGTTTGTATAAATATAGAAAAACACAATTTAGATGTTAGACATATAAATACATAAGACTTGGCAGTATGTATGTAAATGCTCCAAGAATTTTTACAAATCCCATCTAGTCTAAGTGATTTATTTATTTTGGTTAGCTATGAAAATAAATCAAAAATGGATGATATATGTTATGTGCATAAACTCCATCCATCCTGCCTACCGCTTCTTGCATTTAATCAACTAATCCAAAATTTCCATTTAATGCCACATGGAGAAGAAAATGTTTATTAGTGCTGTTTAAATATAAAGAGGAAGCAAAATACTTCAAAATTTTATGGCTACGTACTATCAGGGTTGTACCCAAGCCGAGCCGAGTNCACAACAAGTATTTAAACAAGCACATAATTCAAATGAGTATCTAGATTTTCATATAAAAAATATAAATTTTATAAATAAATAATTGATTAAATCATATAATTTGTATATGATATAAGCAAATAGACTAACTCACGTGTTATCATCTAGTGTCTATAATAGATATATTCTCACAAAAATAAATTCTAATATAAAAAAACATGTTGACATGACCAAAAAAAAAAAACTTAAATGAACTAATATTACAAAGTAACATATAATTTGAAATTATTCATCAATTGTTGAAATAATTGAGAAAAATAAGAGACAATCCGATCAAACATAATAAAAAGAATGAGCTTCATATTGAATATCTAACTTCTTGTTTTTTGAACAATAAACGAGTTTCTTCGTGAACATAAATGAACAAGTTCCGTTATGTTCAAGTTTGTTTATTGGTTCATTTGAACGAACATGACCAAACCTTAATATAATATAGTTGTTCATTGAGTGCATTGGTCAATTAGAGTACTACGCATTGCTGCGAAAGAAACTCTGTTGGTTTTATCATACCTTTAAAAGGATTTTCAAATGAATAAATAAACTTTCAAAAATTAATAATTTTACTTGCTTTAGTGAATTTTAATAAATTATTAATTCGAGCCGGTTCAAATTTGGCTCATTTACACCCACAATATTTAAATCCATTATATTTAAACATCTAAAAACTCCTTTTAGTGTTTATACCACTTAAATCTTTTATATCATATTAAAAACATCACTTTTTTTCACACATTTAAGATCTTTATCAACATAATTTAACTACCATGATCTAAGCTTGTACATCTTTGAACTCATAAAGCCCAATGACATTTATCTCTCAATAGTGCACACAAGAGAAAACGTAGAATTCCACTTATATCACATTAATAGAAATATAACTATTATTATATGCCGTATAAACAAGAAAAAACA
>JXCR01077009.1:0-19190 GCA_002079205.1 Phalaenopsis hybrid cultivar
CTGCAAGGTTTACATTTTCAGTTAATTTTCACCTTAATTTTTTGGGCGTATTTTTCATCCCATTACAGTCATTAGATCCAGCCTCCTGAGCAACATACATGATATTTTGGCGCCCATAAATGCATAGACTCATTTCACGGATGCATGCATACTTGCATTTATTTTTTCATTAACATGCATTTATAGATGCATGGATGCATAGTTAGTACATGAATGAATTATTTATTGAGAAAGTCGTCAATTTTTATCTGCACAAAATAATTGAAATTAACAATATATTGAGGCTTATAACTAGGATGAAATTTACACAATTTTCTACTTAGGCCTTACTCATCACCCATTTGAAACTAATGCTTTAAAAATCAGACCAAACATCAAACAAAAAGTAGAGTGTCTCAAGGATAAACCAAAAATTAGTCGGTTTAATAAATATTTAGTTTATTTTAGCTTGATTTAAATGATATCATATTAATTATTTCCCCAGTTCAATCCATAACATTTTTAATCAAGATACTTCATTATTGAATAATTTGAATATAATTTTTAATCAAAATTTTATCTATCTTCACACTCACATATATATGTATGTATGTATGTATGTATGTATGTATGTATGTATGTATATATATATATATATATNATATTCTTTTTTCGTCCTGGATCTTAACAAGTTTTAACATTCAAATGACCAATATAGAAGTAAATCAAGCATGCAAAGTTAATATATCAATGTTTCCAACAAGACTCTAGCAATCACACAATATGAATATTTCCAAGTTACTTTGACTACCAACCCAATGTAGTGAAAATTATAGTTCTTAAACATAAGAGATGAAAAAAAAAAAAAACAAATCCATTGAAAAAAAAAATCAAGTTTATACAAAAGAAAGAACAATTAAACCCGATTGAATCTTGCTTTGCTCTACAATGATTCTCTTACAATGAAACTCCACTTGCATATACTTACGATAAATGAAATACACTCACTAATCACCCTAGAAAACACTCAATCACATAGACTCCAAAGACACTCATAATGATCGAGTACACAAAATAAACTCTGAGTACACAAAGCCACTAATCATCGTATTTAAGCATTTAAATCGCTACATCACCACAAAGTCATAAAAAATTGCTCAAAATTGGTGATGGGCGCTTAGGCGCTTGGTTTGGGTGCCGGGTTTATGTTATCTTTGTATGTTCGCACGAAGAGGGTATTCAACATCTTCAGACTCTTAGGCATTTGAATTGGGCGCCTATACGTTGGCCCATGTGCCACACTTCTTGGTTTGAGTGCCTACTTTATTGCTTTTTTGTTTTTGGCGAATTCTGGACTGGTTTAACCGTGTAAGTGTCGGGATGGGCAACGAGGTACTTGGACAGTGACTTATCATGCACTTTAGTCCTTTTTTACTCTCCATTGTTATCTTTCAAAATTTATACTGCATAAACAAATATATATACCCCAAAATCACAAAACAATATGATTAATAGCGAGAATATAAGGAATAGCACAACATATTTTTAACCTATCAAATTTCCCTAAATTTAAATATTACGTTCCCTTAAGGAATTCAATACATAAAGTTAAAATTTTGAAAATCCATGGTAGATTATACCTTCAAACAATCTAAAATTCAGCACTATTATATATGATTTTACATGAGCTTTTCAAGTAATGTATAATTTGTAAAATAATAATAATAAATATACTAAAACTACTTGAAAAATGGTATAGAAATTTTGTTACATGCCCCCACTTTCCCTCTCGATAAAGAATTTAATAAGGGGGAAAAACTTCTGTTATTACTTTTTTATTTATGCATTTTGTAAAGAAAAAAATGTTTTTTTTCCTGAATATATTCAAAATTTATTATTCTATTTTAAGTTCTTTTTAAAATATCTTTATTCATTTAGGATTCAATATAAAATAAAATTAAATTTAGTAATAAGCTGAAACAAAAGACATAATAAGTAGCGGTATTTCGAGCTTGGTTCAATACGTGACAGATCGACTCTGCTCACTCCATTTCTTCTTTCATGAATTGTTGAGTTTAGCTACTTAATATTTGTCAATTCAGCAAAATCCATCCCTATTATCTGGTTCATATGAACCACATCAATGCCACCCTCTTTTCATATATCTTTTAGTGAAGTTGCTCTCTTCCTCCCTTTTTTACCACATGCTGTCTAGATATTAAATCTTTGATAAGTTAGAGCAAAACATGAAACATTTTGAGCCTGAGTCTGACCTCGATTTGAAGCTTTTCACTAAAAAAATATAGTTTGCTTTTTAAAGAATAAGTTATAGCTGAAGTATTTCGTCAGTGTGTTGGAGGAAGAACGACATGAGGTCAAACCTTTGAGACGCGAGCTTTCTCTATACGCAATTCTTGTCAACGATGTTGCCCTGCCACATTGAATTCTCTCTCTAAGCATTCACTAGGATTTTTATTTATGAAAAAATATTTTTTCTTAATTATTTCTTCACTTTTGCTAGTGACAAATCAGCTGAAAGTTGGCAGTGCACAAGGTTAATTGGTAGTTGTGGTTAATGAGTTCATAATTTTGAGAATTATGTAATAAGAAAAAAACAATTTATTTATTTATTTTTTAATTCTTCTTATTTGATGATCTTTAAGAAAAACTATTTTGGGATTTTCTTTTATTTGATTAAATTGAAATTTATTTTCTTATGAAAACTTAGGATAAAACGAAAGTATTTTTTTCTAACCAGGTCTTTAAAAAAAACCACTTTAGAATTTTCTTTTATTCAATTGAACTAAAATTTATTTTTTTATGAAAATGTAGGATAAAAAAATATTTTTTTTAACTATGATTCTTTTCATTTTAAATCTTTCGTTTTCTTCCATTAATATAGTTGTGATTTTTTATCTCTTTTAGTTGCTATTCTAAAACAAATTAAAAAACTAATGATGGTCGATGGGCTAACAAAAAATCATTTATGGGTTCAATCAAAATTTTTTGTTCGAGTACCCTTTTCTCAACATTTAGACCATTGAGAAAAATTGCTTAAAGTCTGATTTTTATAATAATTAATCTCTCAAACTACCTTCAAGTGTCCCACATTTTGCTCTATTTTTTCTGAAGATTTAATCGTTAAACGAAGCATAGAGAAATAAAAGGAAGAAGACAACAACTTCAAAACAGAACGAAACACAGAGAGATTATTAAAGGATTTTTTACAATCCTCAAGATTAATTTGGAAAGAGGGTGACATGCTCGTTTGTATGAACCAGATAACATGGGTGACATTTGTTAAATTTGCAAAGGTTAGATAGTTAAGTTCGATGATTTAACAAATATACCAAGTGTTGGTCAACTTTTTGAAAAAAGAAATATATTTTTTTAAAGTTTAATTTAATCTAAAAAGGTATATGATCTTTTTTAATTTTGAAAATAGTGTGTTTTAATTTTGAAAACAATGCAAATCTACATATTTAGACCATGTGAAGCAGTAGCAACGAGAAGAAGCTGCTGAATTATAGCTCGAAGAAGAAATTTGCAGTGAGAATAAATAGAATACAACGAATAGAGAGTAGGAAAACAAACTGGATACAATGACTTTAGGATTTCTGAGAAAAGAACAAGGTACGATGGCAAAATCACCACCTGAGAGCCACCTCAGGATGCAGCCGCAAGGAAATCAAACCCAATTTTCACGAAAAACAAAAAAAAATAACTCCCAAAAATCTAGCTTCCTTCTACACAATAACTCTAAATAAAGGCTATACTCTCCTACTTACAAATATGCCCTCTTAAAATATAAAGACACTGATAATAAGCTAAAATTCATAAATTAAGACATATAAATTGAAATAAAACTCTAGCTTTCGCGTCACCAAATCTGTTGAATAGTTTGACTTCTTGGTTAGATCTAGTGTACATGGACGTGTCTAGTGCTTGTTATTGCACGGTTTATTGTTGGATTACATGAGAAACATGTTACACAGTGAGCCACAAAGGAGGCTAAAGTCACTTTTTCATGGATTTTTACATATATATATATATATATATATATATATATATATTAATTAATTAATTAGTTTTTAAAGTAATTTAAAGGTTATCATTATTTTCACATTGCTCTCTCTCTCTCTCTCTCACACACACACACACACACACACACATACACAAACACACACACTCAAAGTGTCCAACCCATTTATGTCCAATTCCAAGGTTTCTTTGCTTTGCCATCTCCACTTGCATCCCCACCCCATTTTCTCTCATAATTCTTAATCTTCTTATTTAAGGAAGCATGGAGTTTCTTTCAATGTCTCAACAAAAGGAGATCATTAAAAGAAGAAAAAAGGAGAACAATCTAAGAAGAACAAAGAAAATTGGGTATGCCATCCTCGGCATTTAAACTTATACTTCTAGTTTCATCAATCTAGTTACATTTCTCCTCGGAATTGACACCCCTACACTTCATTTAATATAACCATACCCTCTCTCCAATTACTGTAACTTGGACTGTGCAGAACCATTTAATATTTGTTGAAGCTTGAATGTTTTTCTCCATGTTGATAACATGAAGACATACCCATCACATATATGTATGCCACGACATGCATTTAAAGCCAAGAAATTTATCATGCGACTAGTATAAGGGATTGCATATGTTGTAAGTGATGTGAATTCACTCGCCCAATGAATTTTTTTTGTCCTTGTTTATTTATGGTTTCAAATAAATTGTAGCATACATGAAATCATGTTGCACTATTATAAAACCATTCTCCCCTCCTCCGCGCGACCCAAAATTTTTTTTTTTTAAAAGCACTATTATTTTTCTATGATTTGTGAAACCTTGACCAGCCATTGAAGCTATTTGGGCTATGGGTTGGTTGGTTCGAATGGTTGAACCAGCCTAACCAATTGACCCAAAAAATTAGCTATATGAATAATGACATCATAATTATATTACATGTTTAGTTATTGAAGATTCTTTGTTATATATTTAAACATTAAAATGTCCTGCACTTATGTTGTTTGTGTCTGATCTACTCAACTGCTAGAGCTGGTAATGGTACAAATTAGTTTTGATTGGTTTTGATCTGTCAATAAGCAATCTAAAATTTCAATTAAACTAAACTTGCTATGTAACCGTTTCTGAATCAAGTTTTTCTTGATTTAACTGATTGAACTGGCTAGTTGTGGCTGTTTTTAGAGCATTGCTATTTTCCATTTCCATCTAGAACCATTAGAAGGTTTCTGATTAAAGCCATCTCAATTCATGATCATATTTTGGTATCACAACATAATTCTAAAGCTTATAGGCAGTGAAATATAAAAGTAACGGTGAATTAAGGTGTAAAACTCAAACCCTCCTTGAGTCCTAAAATGTTAACCTTGGAGAACTTTCTATGGATAATTAAGTAGGAGAATTCTAGATTATATAGACTATGAACATTAGCGGAAAAGCTTATTGGGCAAGTGATATTGTATACATCATTTAGGTCCCAAGCCCGGATGAGTTTTCGTACTGCTAGCCATGGATTTTATAGCAAGAGAACAATGTGCATAAAGAGGAGAAAAGCAGGGACTTAAGACAAGCCCAGCTGATAATGAAGGGAAGCGAAAAATCTGCCAAAAGGCCACCAACTTCTTAAGTCTTAATTCAAAATTGGATGCGGTATCAGAGCTGTCAATAGATTATCGGTCAATAGATGTGGACAAGGTAGCAATTTTGTGAAACATTTATAGACATGTTCTCCATCTAGAAGTTGACTAGTGTGCAAAAGATTTCTTTTACATGCTAAATTTATCCTCACTTCCATTGCATTGGCGGAACTCATTGTCCAAAAACTTTAAAGTACATGGACAATATTCAAAGGATTATTGAAAGCTCAATTTTATCCCATCAGACTACAAGATCAGATGAGCATATGATGGTTTAAATAAGACAGAAATAAGTGTATGGATGCATACAATGATATTTCGTAAACAAATAATCACATTTGATTTTTTTGTTGTGGGAGATTTTCTTGAGAAATATGTTGCATAACTTCATAAAACACTGCACATAGAAAACTTAATGATACTCACCGCGACTAGTAGGAAAAACAGTGGAAACACAAAAAAAAAACTTTTATTAATATATGTTTTGAGTTACAACATGATACAACAGAAAATAACAACACCAAAACATAAAACGACACAAGTAAATACCTCTCAAGTGTATTACTAGGGTGGTGGAGGCCGGCTAGGCGGATTCAGATGGCTAGCAGGGGTGGCAACAACAAAGATGAGGTGAGAAGCTGTAGGAATAACTAGAGGACTGGCTGCAGTGCAACGACAACGAGACATTGGTGCAACAATGGCAGGAACACTAAAATTTTGCTGTCCCGGGGCGGCGGCAACAAGGACTTGTGAGTTAGAAGCGATGTTAGCAAAGGTGTTGGCGCTTTGGGGTGGCGGGAAGGTGTCGGACAACAAGGTAAGACTGCAGAAGGGTCACGGAAGGTAAAAATGGAGGATACAATACCACATCGGAGTAGGATACAAACGAAGCATCACAAACTCCTCGGATACAACCCTACAAAAGGGAAAAAAAAACTCCGCACAAGAGATTTGAAAACAAAAACAACCAAGACTAACTACCTCACAGAGGACAATAATTTATACTCGCACTAGACAAAGAAAACTTCTACATAAAAAGAAGAGACGAGGAGCGAAGGAAGGGCGACAACCCGCTGCGATGGTTTGCAATTTCTCTCTCGCATTTGCATTGCTTCTGCCGCTTTCGGTGCTTCTCGGGTTGGCCTCCTGCGGTTTAGCACCATGCTATAGGGGCGCTGTTAGCGCCCTGCTAAGCGGCGCCTATTAGCGCTCTGCATCAGCCTCCCGGGGTTGGTGGAGCTTTGATGTCATAGATCGAAGCTTCCGTTTCATCGTCAGCCACCCCTGGATCCCGCTGGCGGTTATACTTTCTCCTGAGGTACCAAAGGGTCTTCTCCCACTTGCGAGCAAACATCCGCCTCAATCCCATTTTTCGGGATTGTATGCCTCGCATGTACTGCTGAATATTCCCAAAGTAGCTTACAGGCGGTCCAGTTTGATGCATTGAGTGTCCTACACCCTCATGACTGCTGGTGCAGTGTCAACTGTGAGGCTTTGAAATCTTCTCTGTTGTATTTGTCCCGTCTTTGGAGCTGGTATCTCAATCCAGTCATTAGTTGTCACCACGATAACTGGTCCTGTTGATGCTTCTTTGTTGATAAGAGATCCGGTGACCTTAGGCTCTGTCGAAGGAAATAAGGTGACGAGCTTCCTGTCCTTACTGAAAGAATACATGTTTTTAAATTCGTCATGCTGAGCTCTTCGATCAAATTGCCACGACCGTCACAATAAAAAGTGACAGTCATCCATGGGAACCACGTTACACCAGACTCGGTCTTGTAGTTGGTGTCTAATCGAAAACTTTACCAAGCATCTTCGGTTGATGCTGATTCAATTTTCCTTCAGCCATGCTTGTGAATGTGGCTGGGAATATATCTAAGTTACAAGTTCCAATTTCTCTACCATCTGTGTCGATGCCACGTTCTTGCTGCTCTCGCTGTGGATGATGTGGCTACATACCTTAACTTTTGATGTGCAACATGTGTAGAATATGCTGTGATGAAGCTACTGTGGATCCCTCTTGTCCTCTGTTCCTCAACTTTCTCCTCGACGCTTATTTCTTCCATCGTGCTTTGATATGTGAGTGTGACTACTCTGCTTGTGGGAAAATTGGAGTCTATGTGGCCGTAGTTGTGGTATCAGTTGCACTTTCTGGTCAATATTGTGTTGGAGGAGCTACCCTTCTTTGTCCGGGCTTGCCCATGTCTCCCGGAATACCTTTGTCGGTCGTGGTAACTATAGGTGACTGTCTGCTTGAAGATTGCTGCCAGAAAGATGATTGTTGCCTGCTCTGCTTCTGCTGTCTTTTCATCTTCAAGGCTAATGTCTGGACATACAACGTCCAGTACGGTTGCAGTTACTCCACATTGCTAATGGCAGACTTCGGTCCCCCAAGGTATCAGGCTATTGTCTGCTCTTCCGATTCTATCAGCTCGCACTTTAGCTGTAAGTGATCGAATTGGGCTGTGAATTCCTCCATTGAAAGATTCCTCTGTTGCAATTTGCAGAGTTTCAGTAACATATCATGGCGATGGTGGGGTGACAGGTACCTTTTCTGCATTGAATTCTTTATATTCTTACTGCTTTCTATTCTCCTTTGTCTTTGTAGATTTTCCCACCATAAGAAGGCATTCTTCTTTAGTTTAATGATGACTATCTTGACTCGCTTGTCCTCTGGTTTGTATTTATATTCGAAAATCCGCTCGATTGATTGCAGCCAGTCAATAAAACTCATCTGGGTCCATTCCTCCCTCAAATGCAGGGAGGCTCATTTTGATGTCGAAATTCCATTGACTCCCATAAGTGGCATGTTCCCTCAACCTCCTTTGGTATTGGATATCAAAACGATGTGGTCGATACTCTTTGTCACTGTGGCCTTTCCCGTGGAATGGATTCAGATCCTCGTCCTTATCTTCCCCTCAACTTTCCCGATATCGGTCCTGGTTTCCGTCATCCAACTCAGCTACTCTCCGTTGCAGATGATGAATTTCTCATTGGATATCTTTCCGAGTAGAGTTTGGTGTACCTCTTCGTAGTGGCATGTTTGGAGTTGGGGATTGGAAGGGAAAAAAATGGGTAGATATAGCTTGGGTGGGGCGGATGCTAGAAACCTTAGGATGGGACTAAGGGGGCTAAGCGCTTTTGTTTCAGATAATGTAGTTACAGAGCCATCATTGGTGGTAAACCTAAGCCATCTTGGGCTTGTGCAGTTTGGCTGATCAGTGAGTAGAACCAGCTAAAATTATAGCCGGTGAAGGAAATATGAAGTCCGGCAAGTTCATGATCTACACACAGGTCGAATATTTATGAAGCCAAAATAAATTTCTGGGTGGGTTGTTTACTTGGAAAACTGATGAACTTGGAACTAGTTTGCTAGCCAGCATTGCATGAACCCATCAAATCAAATGGTGGTACATAAAATTTCTGAAATATATTAAAAAACCTAATGCATATAAACATATCACTTATCGATCTTTATATTTGTTTGGGTTGAGTTATTATTTTTAACCCAAAAATTACTCTCTTTTTTGGATTATTTTTCTAGCCCTCCCTCAAATTATAATTCATGCTATGCTTACAAATTGTATCATGTATTGTGAAAATTGGGCACATTCACAAAAAATTTCTACCATGACAAAAAAGAATTAGCTATGTACCTACAATACATAGCAACTGAACGAGTCAATTTAATCGGCATTATAAATAAAACAGAAATTTTGAGTTCGGATTATATATTTTCCTTAAGTTACAATTGATTTTAAATCCATATGTGAAATTTAAGTCCTGAACTAAAGAATAAAAATTACCAAAACATTCAATCTCTTGAAACCCAAAGTTTATGGAGTCAAAATTAAAACACCCAATTCTACTTCTAAATAATTAAATATTTACAAAATGGTAATTATTAGACCTTTAAATCTTCATTTAAATTACCAAACTGTTTTAAATTTTGACTTTAAGGTAGAGAACCATATAAACTTATTATGTTTGTACAACTTCAATCACCGTCAGTATCAATTTCAAATTTATAATTGTTTAGTGATTTTCAATGTAAGAAATTTAAGAGGAAAAAAAAAAAAGAAAAACAACAAAGATATCAATTGAGCTGTTTGGTATAACCCTTGTCCAGTTTAGTTTTTTTTTATTTTTTATTAATAGAATGTTAAGTTAAATATAATGCTTTATCTGTGTAGATAGGCCTATCAAGCTATGATAGGCGTGTATACTATATAAGAGGGACTTATTGCTTCTGTGTCGTGTGGAAACTTTTCACCATTTGTCACCCGCATTTGGAGGGCATTGTACTCCCAAACTAAAACATGTATTTAGTATTTAAACTGAAGTTTCCTATTCTGTATCATTTTTTTTAACTTTCAAATGTGAGTTTGATATTTCTTTGCTTGGAACTATCAAATTCTTAGTTAACCTACTATTTTTTTTCCTATTCACAAGTTTGTATTTTCTGTTTATACAGGCTGGGATTTTTCTTGTTCTGGTGCATGTTTACTTTGCAATTTTGTTCCCACTGGATATTGCAGCAGAAACAATATTCTGATATTAGTTTTTGGTTGAAGATATGAGGGAGATTGTGACAATTCAAGTTGGTGAATTTGCCAATTATATAGGGTCACATTATTGGAACTTTCAGGTAATATCGGACTGCACTTGATAATTTTTTGATCTTACTTTGATGCAAATCCTCTGCTTCGATGACTCTTATATGTTCTTATAAGCTTGTACTTTTTTGTTATCATTTGGGATAATAATTTTTATCATCAGTCTTATGACTCTTATCACATACATTTCAGGCAGACGTCACAATTTTATTTCCTGAAGTCATTGTTGTCTGTTGAACAGAAAAGAATTAACGTTATATAAATAAAATGTTACCTGTGGCTCTGTTCCTGATGATATTAAAAGTTTAATTTGAGATTCATTTTGTTTTTGATCTTTTAATTTTTATCACAGTTGGAAAGGGAACCGTCAATGCTATGTCTTAACCACACCCGACGGTGTGTTTCTAACTTTCTGAGATTGATTAGGGTTGCCAGAGTCATTTTGTAAAACTATACCTATTAATACAGTGAAGATTGAAGTCTGACCTGAATCCAATACATTGCAGCTTCTGCTGCAAGGTTTACATTTTCAGTTAATTTTCACCTTAATTTTTTGGGCGTATTTTTCATCCCATTACAGTCATTAGATCCAGCCTCCTGAGCAACATACATGANTAGCTTACAATGTGTAGGCGTCAAAAGATCTACATGCGAAAACAGTCACGTAACTCTATATCCACAAGAATTGGGCAGCTGGGTCATGCGAGCATGACAGAACCGATCCGAACATTGTTTTTTTTTTCTATTTATAGTTAGTTTTCACCTCTTTTTTTTAGTCCTTTCCTATATATGTGTTGTATTCGGGTTTGGATTATATTTTTTGATGTGTTTTGTTCGGNCGAACTAGTTCACTGGTTCAACCGCCCGATTTTGAATTGTTGACTGATATTATGCAACAGTAGTAATGGATCGAGATGACCAATGGAGCATTTGATAATTGATCTGGCTGCATCANTGTCGGTTTAATAAATATTTAGTTTATTTTAGCTTGATTTAAATGATATCATATTAATTCTTTCCCCAGTTCAATCTATAACATTTTTAATCAAGATACTTCATCATTGAATAATTTGAATATAATTTTTAATCAAAATTTTGTGACAGGATATTGTTATTATTCTATATATCTATCTTCACACTCACATATATATGTATGTATGTATGTATGTATGTATATATATATATATATATACTTATATAAATGCCTATTTCTATCCATCTAATCAAAATAAAAAGACAAATATTGATCAATATGGGAACTAAGAAATTCGTTGAAAATTGAACTAGTTCACTGGTTCAACCGCCCGATTTTGAATTGTTGTCTGATATTATGCAACAGTAGTAATGGATCGAGATGACCAATGGAGCATTTGATAATTGATCTGGCTGCATCAGCTGATTTGATCTGACTTTTAAAATCAAGTTTAAAGCTTTTTCATCAGTCTCTTGTTTTATTTAATAGCCGACCAAGCTACCATTAAGTAGCCCTAAATAAGAATAAAACAACTCCCATAAGAGAATTGAACACTTTTTGGTTATTGATGCGTACACAAAATATTTGTCTAGATTTCTTTTTATATTTTAATTATACTTAAAGATTATTGCATGTAAGATCCTGAAATATTTTGCTCGTGTAAATCTTAATGAAGAATTTATCATCTCTTTCTCATCATCCCTAGGCAGTTTTTCTTCATTGCATATTTATTTTTGGGGCGTTATCACCTAATTCCTAGTTATTTATGTTTTTACCATCTAAACTTTACTTTTTTACATTTATACACCCAAATCTTTCATATCTTATAAAAAATACCATGAATTTTAACTTTTAAGAGTGAAATAGACCATCGCATGCATAGGTAAGTGCCATATATTTAAATCTTTCTTTTTTTTTTCCACCCATAAGTGTTGTTTACTTAAGATTCCTCATTTTATTTGCTGTTTTAGTGGGATAAAGGTTTTATTGTTGTTGTATTTTATTTGCTGTATTTTTTTTTTGTTTTTTAAGGACATATAAAGATTTGTATTATTGAATATCTGAAATTAATGATGACATTGAACTTAGATTCAATCCATAAAATGAGAGTGGACAACTCGTCATCCATCTATGTGTTTGTGTGTGTGTGTGTTTCAGCTACTATCACAACAAATGGTCGGAATTCAAAAGATGGAGCTTAGTTTTTAAACAAATGCTTGGAATTTGTTTAGTTATGTAAAATCATTAAAAGTAATAGCATAATATGTAAAAAATATATCTAATTGAATTTTACTTGTGTTTTACTGATATATATGTACATTTCAATGCATACAATCTGAAATGCTTTAAAGTGTATATTGCTGTATTCTGAAGTAATTTTTTTGGGAGCTAGGACATATCATTAAGAAGTTAAAGAATTCATTGGCCTGCGTAATTTTAAGCTTAGTAAAAATAGGAAAATGCTTACAGATTTTCTTCTTATTCCTTCTTCTTTTAGTATAAAGAATATGATGTCTTTTATAGAGAGTCAACACTCTAAAAACTCTTATCATAATTGGAAATATATTGTGATAAATAATTCTTGTTTGTTCACCAATGAGAAGAGGATGATATGTTTCAATAACTATATGATGTCTTTTATAGATCAGTAGATGACTATTTTCCACTACACCCTATAGAAGATCCGAAGTTTACACAAAATTTTTGGAACAAACTAGATGAGCAGTATAAGGGAATGTTTTCAAACTTCACTTTTTGTTACTAGAAGAAGGCTGCCTGATCTTCAAACTTCACTTTTTGTTACTAGAAGAATCCTGCCTGATCCATATTTTCTTATGCAAAAGGGTATCTAATTCCACAAAAAAACTGGCTGCATATGGCCTAGTAATGAGTTGTTGCAGCATTCACCTATAAAAGCTATCCAAAAATGGAAGGCAAAAAGAAAAGATAAATTGATTAAAATAATGCAACCAAAGCCATGGGAATGAGATTCAAACTAGAGTGATAGGTCTTGCAGAATAATCAAAATAGGGGGCTATATTAACATACAATGGGAGGTCATTGTTATAATAAGAATGTTGTGAGAAGTTTTATATAATTTGCTTCTGAAGTAAGCCTGATGATGACATGAGGGTTAATGAGACTAACTGAATAGTCACTTGTCGATTGTAAGCATTCGCCTATAAAGCATTCCAAAAATGGAAGCCAACAAAAAAAGGTAAATTGATTAAAATTATGTAACCAAAGCCATGGGATTGAGATTCAAACTAGAGTGATAGGTCTTGCAGAATAATCAAAATAGGGGGCTATATTAACATACAATGGGAGGTCATTGTTATAATAAGAATGTTGTGAGAAGTTTTATATAATTTGCTTCTGAAGTAAGCCTGATGATGACATGAGGGTTAATGAGACTAACTGAATAGTCACTTGTCGATTGTAAGCATTCGCCTATAAAGCATTCCAAAAATGGAAGCCAACAAAAAAAGGTAAATTGATTAAAATTATGTAACCAAAGCCATGGGATTGAGATTCAAACTAGAGTGATAGGTCTTGCAGAATAATCAAAATAGGGGGCTATATTAACATACAATGAGAGGTCATTGATATAACAAGAATGTTGTGAGAAGTCTTATATAATTTGTTTCTGAAGTAAGCTTGATGATGACATGACAATGAGACTAACTGAAGAGTCACTTATCGATTGTGAGCATTCACCAATAAAAGATTTCCAAAAATGGAAGCCAAAAAGAAAAGATAAATTGATTAAAATAATGCAACCAAAGCCATGGGAATGAGATTTAAACTAGAGTGATAGGTCTTACAAAATAATCAAAATAGGGGGCTATATTAACACATAATGTGAGGTCATTGATATAATAAGAATGTTGTGAGAAGTCTTATATAATTTGCTTCTGAAGTAAGCCTGATGATGATATGAGGGTCAATGAGACTAACTGAATGGTCACTCATCGATTTTAAATCAGTCACAAATTTGTGAATTACTTTTATGCTAGAGTGACCCGTAAAAATTTTGCAAATAATCGAGAGTGCGAAATGTCTAACAACATAGAAATTTTTTCACCCGAAAAGAGAATAATGGGCTTGCCTTGAAATGAGCAGGCTGCTTATCTTTAATAATGGTTGAATTTTGATGAAATAAAAGTGATGAATTATTGAGTGAGGTGATAAATTCTTTAGCATTTAAATCTTAAACAATATTTGCAATAAAAATGCAGGGATGGTGTTGAAGAGGCTCAACCATCAGAGAGGAAGGAAGAGGATAAGCTTCAAAGGCATCAAGAAGCACTTGGGATGGAGTGGGTGATCTCAATGGGGGATTAACCAAGCCTCTAAGAGAAATATTTCCACAATTAAAATTCAATGTCTACTTTTTTAACTTTTGTTGGCTATCAGAATATTAAATCAAATTTCGTTGTGCATCGGATCTATCTCATCACTATTGTGTAATGAGTATGTTATATAGTCTTTAGCTTTGTGTGAATTCGAAAACAATATGAGTGGCACGTGATTAGACATTTGCATTTTGTTTCTTACCAATATGGATATTTTGTACATTTCGCTCCCCTTACAATGATTAATTTTTTTAGCTTACAATGTGTAGGCGTCAAAAGATCTACATGCGAAAACAGTCACGTAACTCTATATCCACAAGAATTGGGCAGCTGGGTCATGCGAGCATGACAGAACCGATCCGAACATTGTTTTTTTTTTCTATTTATAGTTAGTTTTCACCTCTTTTTTTTAGTCCTTTCCTATATATGTGTTGTATTCGGGTTTGGATTATATTTTTTGATGTGTTTTGTTCGGGATAGCTGCATGCTGTCTCCTTTTCTTCCTTCAAGGGTTGCATCTAAGGGCATGGGTGGTTCTTCAATTGTATCTCGCTCTTGAGGTGATGTTTATCCTTCCCCCAACTTTCCACACCCTTTCCACAACATTTCCACATCGATCTGCATCATCGTACCTCGCCGTAGCTGCCCACAACAATAGCTTTTGTTGTTGATTCTTGTTGTTTCCCCATTTTCATCCATGAATATTCAACGCTATTTCAACTCAAAACTCTTCTCTTGGTTGATTTTCCAAACTGGACACCCAAAATTTTCTTCCTCGCCCTACACAACCCCTATACACCCTCTTTCACCAATCCCAATCCCAAACCCAAACCACTGAGGAAACAGTAGCCAGAAGCCTGATCGAGGGGAAATGATAATGCCTTTTATGAAAAATCCATAAAGAGATTTCCAGGAATGATGTGCAATGGACAACCCGTTAACTACAATGAAGGCTTGCCTTCTTTGAAAGGAGACCATCTTGAGTGGTCACGCAAATTCCATTAGATTCCCTTGATAAAGAACCACTGCCCCGAAGATTTGACATGAAATATTGGAGAAGTCGGGATTTTGAAGTAAAGGTGGATTTCATATTTTGACGATCATATGAATCTAGACGATTTCATCGAACGGCTCTGTATTTTGCAATGTGTCTTTGATTGTCAGGACATCCTATCGAACAAAATGGTGATGTTAGTCCATCTCATTGGTGGGCAAACTTGAAGGTTCTTGGATAGTGAGAAGGGAAGATTAAAATTACTACTTGATCCTAGATCAGAAGGGAAATTTAGCGCCAGTACCCACCCACACATTATCGGCAAGATATGTGCGTAAGACCCATGGGTTACAACAACATCCTCAGTTGACCATCATATCTTACAGACTATTCAAACCCAAGATTAAGCAACAAGAGTACATCCAATGAAACATCNACAAGATATGTGCGTAAGACCCATGGGTTACAACAACATCCGCAGTTGACCATCATATCTTACAGACTATTCAAACCCAAGATTAAGCAACAAGAGTACATCCAATGAAACATCTAGGCCAAACTTACCTGAGTAGACACTTGTTCAAAGGGGAAAACAGATGGATCCAATTCACATTCCCAAATTTGTCCCAAACCCAGAAGTGTTTCAAGTGCCACAGATTTTGGCATATTGAATTTGATTGCACAATCAAGAGAATGTTCTATTTCACCAAGCAGGGTNATGAAACATCTAGGCCAAACTTACCTGAGTAGACACTTGTTCAAAGGGGAAAACAGGTGGATCCAATTCACATTCCCAAATTTGTCCCAACCCAGAAGTGTTTGAAGTGCCACAGATTTTGGCATATTGAATTTGATTGCACAATCAAGAGAATGTTCTATTTCACCAAGCAGGGTGTTGTTGAAGAAATGAGCAATGACATGATAGATATTGAAGAAGGTGAGAACACAAAAGAAGAGTGCTTGATTCCAATTGATGACGGAGAAATGCATATAGTTCAAGCTAAAGCCCATTAGAGAGATTCCCATTGAATTAACATTTTTTCCAGGAGAATCCTAAGTCCGAGGTACCGACAACTAACACATTTCAACACCCCAAATAAAAGAATTTCAACTTTTTCAGATATATATTTTATTTCTTGAGTTGCCCTTACTGAGGAAGGTCCAACATTTTATAAATGAGAAGCTTGTGAGCAACTTCTAGAAGACTTAATGGAGTCATTTGAGTATTAAAACCTGTTCAACAAAGCACCCCACTAACAAATGATCAGACATGATAGATGAACTAAAATGTTGGAAATTGCCTTAGGATTTTTGGGGGAAACAACATCCTATAGTGGGATTTTGGTCATTTCAAAGAAGAAGAAGAAGAGACGTCTTTTGAGCGGTTATATTTCAATGTGGTGTATGCTGCCATAGATTTTGTTCCAGAGTTGATCTCTCTTGACATACTCATTAATCAGATATATTCAGCCGATCACGAGAAGTGGGAGGTCCACATTATAGATTTAATGGCTTGAGAGATACATTATGAGAATCTATATCTATATGTGGTTTTACTAAAGAAGGATGAAAACTTAATCAAGATGTGCTCTGGAATGTCAACGCCCACAAAATTGACTTATCGGGAAGTTATAGTAACTCCACCTTCAACATGATTGATCTGATATTACACTACGAGGAGCTAGAAGCTTCAGCAGATAAAGTCGAAGCTCTCCTAACCTTGGAGACTAAAGTGGGGCGCGGGAAGTCAAAGACATGACAATTGCTGCACGCGACCAAAGTAACACAACTCTTTTATCCGCGAGAATCAGACAAATAGGTCGTGCAATCGAGACAAAACCAAATTGAATATTGTTCCATTCTTTTCCTTCCTTTCTAGTCTTTATATATATGTATTGTATTACGGTTTAGGTTATTTTTTGTGTGATTTGTTTGGGATAGTCGCCGATTTCTTTGTTTCTTTCTTTGAGAGCCGCATCCAAGGGTCTAAGTGGTGATCTAGTTGTATCTCGCTCCCGAGGTGGTGTTAATCCTTTTCTTAAACTTCCACACCCTTCCCACATCGATCCCCGCTGCCGTACCTCACTGTAGCCATCCGCAACAGCAGCTTTTATTGTTGTTTTCTTCAGTTTCTTCATTTCCAACCACCTCCCTGCCAGCCTTGCTGGTGCCTCACATAGCTATCCTCTACCCTCCTCGCATCGCTTCCCGCCTACTTTCTTCATTGCAGCCACCTGGAACTGCAGAAAAATCATTGTTTTCCTGCAGTATTTTTCCTTCCCAGCCACCTCCTCTCCCGAATTTGCAATCGCCCCAAATAGTCACCCTGCAACTATCCTCCCTCATTCCAGCACCTCGGGACAGCCTATTCTTGCTGTCGGTTATAACCATTTGTTGCTTGCTGCTGCCAAGGACAGTTAGCTGACGCAGTCTTCTCATTGTTTCCCCGCAGTCCCGCACCTTATTTACCTTGCCACCTCTTTTCAAGTCCCTACCAGCTACCATCACCACCCGAGATCCACCCTAGTAGTGGTTTGTGTGCCGTGTTGCTATTTCCTATTTTAGCATGTCATATGTCGTGTTTGTTGCTATTATCTATTTATGTTTGTGTGGTTTTAACCCCTTAGTTGAATTCAATTCTCATATTTGATTTTTCTATTATTGTTTTGGTTAACTCCGACATCAGTAGCCCCGCCTACGTGTATATGCCTGAGTAGGGTCTAAATTTCAACCTTCAACCAATAGTAAAGCATTTATTGAGGCTTTTGTTTTGCTTTATTACTTACGATCTTATACTAGTTCGATAAAATATTGTTCAAATTTTGTTTTTTGGAGTTGCACGCTTCCAAAAAACAAATGTAGCCGACCCCACATAGTGGGATTAAGGCTTTGTTGTTGTTGTTGTTGTTGTTGTGGAGTTGCACGCTTCCAGCTGTGTATTTAATATTACTTTGTTCATCCCTTGTTTATATATTTACATACAAATTTATTTTGCTAATGTTCTTCATCCCAATAAGGAACATGTTATTTATAAAAGCATCGTGTTGAGTCTAAATACCCTATTTCTTCTCTGGAATTAGCCATTTGTTTATTAATGTCTTCATAAACTGAAGGATGAGTTGCTTGGGTTGGCTGAAGAACGTCTGGTCGATTCCATTTACATGGGTTCATCATTGGACATGGATGTGCTTTATCGAAGTGGTGAAACATCACAGGTATGCTTGATTATAAAACTTAGCCTTTCCTTTTTGTGCAGTTTTTCTTTATGCTTATATTGAACTGCTAAGTTTGGGAGGAATGTGGTGCTCTTTTATGTATAAATTTTGGTGCATATACCTTTTCCTTTTTTTTGGAGACAATTAAGTGCAAGTGCTCTCGAACTATGATTTGTTGGATTTATATATTTTACACACACCTTCTGCTTTTTTTAGAGACAATTAACTTGAAGTGCTCTCACACTATGATTTGTTGGATTCATATCTTTTACGCAACATAAGCATGTGAAAAAAAAGACAAAATTCAATTTTCTGAGGTATAGGAATATTTGAGGTAGGCTTATGTTTGCAAATTGTTGAAGTCCTCACACATGTTATGCATTTCATGATGGC